>LD689094.1:1517284-1617660 GCA_003118335.3 Papilio memnon
TCGCAGCCAATTCAACTGTTTAGTTGCACAACTAAAAATCAAGTAGTGTGCGCACCTCCATATAAGCTCATAAGAATCAAAGCGCGGCTGAACAGTTGTGCGATAATTTAGTCAAAGGTGTGCGCGTGCTCTTAATCGACTCATCGTAGTTAAATTTCCTCTCGAAATATGAACGATATAATATTAGTAAATATACTTCTTACAGTAATGGAAAACATCGTAATGCAACCAGTACTTACCTGGTTTAAAGAAATTCAAAGATATATGTAAAGTCAACCAACCCGCATTAGGTCAGTGTGGAAAATTAAGGTCTTGTTACCGCTGACATACCCTTAACCATATGCTACGATATACGATATAGGCGTTATTATTTTATTATATAATATTACCTATGAAAAGATAAACAACAATCAGGATAAAACTCGCTTCCGCAAGCTTCCACGACACAAGTTCTCACCATTTTAACAAGGAAATTTTAAAAATATTACGGATTGCAAAAACGCCGCCATTGAAGTCCAATTCGGCGATGTCATGCGGTGTTGTCAGTTCAGGTGTTCGAATTTCAAACAATTAAAAGAAAACCTGTACGCCAATCGCAATTGTTTTGCGTTAATAAAGTATTGTACTAAATTAACCTGTTCGTAATGCTGAAATAAATATCAAGAAATATAAATATTGTATAAGAGCTAATATAATATTTAATATGAAGGGATAATCGTTAGTTATTAAATGTATACTGACATTAAATAAACGAAGCATATCATAACTGGAAATGTTTGTACAAAGATACAATCTATTTCATATTGAAATTTTCCCTTCCAGCTCGCGACAGCAAAACAAGCAATAAAATCATACTTAGTGTGTACATTGAACAGTATACAAAGCAATTTATTATTAAAAGGGAGAATCTTTAAAAATAACACTAAGCCTTTGTAACTGAATATCAGAGCTCGCTTCATATTTCAGTTTATTCTAACGAAGTAATTTTAATCATCAATGCAGTTTATATTGCGAAGATTTTATAGTATAAGAGGTAAATTGGTACTTTTTGACCTTGAGTGTGAACTGCGTTTCTTTATCTATACGAGTACTTCTATACTAATATTATAAAGAGGAAAGATTTATTTTTTGTATGTATTGAATTAACTCAAAAACTACTGTGTCGATTTTAAAAATTCTTTCACCGTTGGAAAGGTAATTTATCCGTAACATAGGCTATATTTTTATAACTTCGCGTAGTCGCGAACAACAGCTACTCATTAGTAAATAGAAGTTGCCATTGGTATTTCTTTTACTAATTCTTGAGTTATATATTTATAAGTATTAGAACGGGTTACTTATAAAATGTGTCTTGTATTACGACTGACTATGATATAAACGCCTAGATTAATTTTATAACTGTCATACGAAGAGCCTCTTCCCGGTGCAAGTCGGTGTTCTTAGTTTATCAAATTAATAATTTTCTTAATAATGATACAGAAATCTAACAAACTCTATTTTCTTGTGAGGCTGACATTATAAATTATTTTATAAACCACTTTATAAAATGCGGCCGGTACCGAGCTCTGGAATATAATAAGGTAGCTTGTTTCAACTATAAAGCTGTTCTCAATCCTCTAAGATAATAATGTTCTGAGAAACGGTCAAGGTCGAGGTTACCGCAGCAGATCAGTGAGAGCGTTTGAGGTAAGTTTCTTTGAAGTTCAACGCTTAGTGTATGACTAACTCAGTGGTATAATCGAAACTGCTTACATGCACTTGGAATCAAACTTTGGATTTAGTTCTTGATATGTTTACTAACTTCCTCTAACCACTTAGTAAGTTAACTAAAAGCTTAGACTATTTTAGTAAGAACTAATCGTTTCAAGTTTTTTGAAATTCTCATCCTATGTTCTCTACGGAATGGATGGGTCATGGAGGAACTATTTTTTATACAGGTTTCTATACGAAAAGAAAAAACTAATCTTTTATTTAAATCTATTATTACAGAATATTGAATAAGGGAAGTCCTGTTCCTTAAACACAATTATACTAGTTATAGAACTAAAGCAACATAGACTAATTTATACTTAGTGTGTAATAAAAGGATATTTATTATTCATTTCCTTTTCATTACATCCCACGGTTATACCCATCGCGTTGTTCTATAACGCAAGTATCGAAGCGTAAAAAATCATATTAAGTCAAACAGTAAAATGGTAATCAATTTTTAAACCACTTTTTTAGAATAGAGCGCTCAAACACTTCAAATGTAATTGTTTTTAAAACTATAAACTCATATATATCAATAATTCATTTACAATATATTTCATTCAAACTTTCGCAGCTGAGTCCGGGCGAGCATCAAAACTGCAGGTAATTTAGCGAGCACATTGTGTTTGATTGGCGGTATTGTAGACGAATTCGCCCGTGTTGAAACATCGCTCTGATTGCTACTGGCCGACGGGTACGACATTATATTACTTATATCCACTAACCTCTATACATAGACAGGCTACGTGGTATTTTTATATTTGGTTTTCTCTTGGTTTGTGGCAGAGGTTCGAATGAATTATAGAAATAGAATTAACTGTAACATTTGCAGTCATTTAAGTCGGAACGAAGCAAAACCTGTCATTTTCAAACCTCCACCTATCGAGAGGGTTCTTTAGTGATCAGTGATTATAACAGACTTTACAGTTTACTGACTAATATAGTAAATATTTATGTTTAGATGGAGAATGTTTATTATCTGTTAAATCCAGAATGACCTAAGTTATCTTAATAAAATGTTTCACATGCATTACTGTTTGGAATAGCGCGAATGTTACTGGTTTTTTTGTACGGCGCCGAACGACTAGCGGTCGGCAACTGCAGATTGTTTTAAAATTATAATTTTTAGAAGGTAGCGAACCGTTATCGTGTCCAAAAAAAAGACAATGTATTTAATAGACATATTGAGAATGAACAGAAAATAGCATATTTTCTTAAATGAAATGAACATAAACTAATAATATAATTCGATGTATCAATCATAGTTACAGATCGCTATTCCAGTATTCGAATGATTACTTTCAATATGCGTATATCAGAAACCTCACTTCAAAGCATCGTCAAAGCCGAACTAATTAAAGTCGAGTGTTGACTGCGAATAGCGGTTTCACACGTAGTAGTCTTCTATTACATGTTCGACAGTAATAGAGAATAATATTTGCATGGGATTCGCTTCACAATATAACAATGGAGAAACACATTTTATGTTTACAATAAAAAATGTACGTTCATTATAATAGTTATATTTAATTGTAACACTATGATATTCTGCAAAAAAGGGAGATTTATTTTAATACCTAGTCAGTTATCTTAATGTATACGCAATAATTATTGGTACGTAAATCAACAGAATTTTCTCATGAATAAAATGATATTATATATTTTAATTAAAAAAGGGGTGGACTTTTTACGACCATCCAATTTTTAAACTAAGTTACGAAGGTGGCTAAAAAGGTGAATCGTTTCGAAAAAAGGTCATTCTGACATACACAATGTGGAAGTGGCACTGCTGTCCCCATTTCAAATTAAATGATTTTACATGATATTTATAGTCACATTTCATAAGAATACATCGTATATTGCATGTGCACGTTAACAATCTTATTTTTAATTTGATGACTATTGTTCAAGAATAAAAAAAAAGGTTGATGAGCATTGTTTAGTTAACTATGTCTTGTAGAACCTCGTTAAAATAAATTACCAAGTAAGAAACAACTATTGTATTTCTCGAGATCTTTGTAGAAACTTCTCTGTGTTTTATCTAATTGTTTTGTAATACAATAGTTAAAATTAATTAACATTGTAATTATTATTGACATATCTATACATATAATTAAATTGGAGTGTCTGTTTGTAATATCAAAAGAAAATTTCCAGATTTCGGGAAGATGAAGATTTGCTTTGCTAATAACGAAATTCGCATTAAAAAATGTTTGGCTGTCTGTCTGTCCGCAAGTCGCGTTTGTTCCGGGTAATCTCCGAAAGGGCTGGGCCAATTTTGACCGGACTATCACTGAAGGGTAGCTGACATAGGCGGGCATATTATAAGCTACTCTTTTTATCTCAATATTGTATGGACGAAGTCGCGAGCAACAGCTAGTTTTTAATATAATTAAAAATGTACTACAGAATTTGTCATCAAAACAAATGAAGTGATAATGTCAATAAATATGATTCATATGCATAACCGCAAGTTCTCACTGACAAATTACACAAAACAACTGTTCTAATGAATGGTTTTAACTTTATTACAAGTAATTTCACAGTCGGGTGTACATTTGAAAATAATTATAGTAATTATGCTCAGATATACGCGATATTATGAACAAAAAAAATCCACTGCGACCTGAACTAGGGAAGCTGTTTTAAATTACTTTCACTCATCCAATTACGATTTGACGTGGTACGATGCGGGTCTTGTTATCTTATGAACTAAAGCGGCTCCTCTCATTTGTTCTGATCCTTCTTATGACTCCTTTTTGAATACACACCAAAAGTTTTAATGTTCAACCTCAATTACTGCGATAATTAGAATGAATTTATCAAATTATTTAAATAACCAGAGAGATTAACAAATTATATAGAGTAAGCATAGCACTTCATTTAAGACATGAGAATGAAAAATAATCATTTTTCACATAATCATCATTAACGCTATCAGCTACAGACTCGAAACCACATGTCAATATAATTAAACTAGCTTTCACCCGCGACTCCGTCCGCGTGGGAGTAAAAAAACAAAAGTAAGTAGCCTATGTGTTCTTCCAGACTATCCTCTACATCTATGCCAAATTTCATCGAGATCCATTAGGCTGTTTAGGCTACAAACAATCCATCCATCCATCTAAACTTTCCCATTTAAAATATTGTAATATGTATTTAATTTAATTGTCAATAGGTGTTATTAAATAATATTTAAATGTTTATATTTTTGTGACACTGTTTAGTTTATTTTATAACAAAAGATTGAGCTTATTATAATTTTGTAAATTTTTAGAAGATTTATTAACTCTATTCATCCATTCTTTGTATTGGTTCTGTGGGTTATTATTGATTTAAGAAAATAGTGTTTTTTTATTTCAATCCATAAGTTAAAATTATGAATCCATCGATTCCAACTTCTATGAGAGTAAAAATCGAAAATCGACAAGATTCATACCTGTTTTACACAACACATCCCTACAAAATTGTCAAATTAATTGTCAAACAAAATCCTTATTTAGACAAACTGTAGTTAGCGTCAGATATTAATTCTCTAAATGAATCTCCATTCATTGACAGTATTAAACTAACCGAGCTAACAAATTGTCGGGTGAAAATTTTACATTGCACATTTAGGGAGGGATTAAATTAAAAGCCACTGCTAACAGCGCCAGCGTAGTGACATAGTTTCATTTGTTTTGTATGATGCACCGCAGCAGGTAAAGTTAGTCCTAACGACAGCTTGCCTAAGCTCTGGACCAACAACGGTTTTACATTGAACTTTGTCGCGTGTTCTGCATGCACAATTAAATAACACTCATATTGAAGCCCATTTATTTGCTTAGTAACATTTCACGATAATTATTTATTTAGTACACTCAAGAGCATTGAATGCGGGTAACTTAAAAAACCTAAAAATCTCGTAAACTAAGAATACTAGCGTAATGAAATAATCGGTGTTTTATAGGCAATGTTATACCCCTTAAATTAAAGTAATAATATTTATAAAACCAGTACATTTTAGTGATTAAAAATTTAATAAATAAAAAAACTGCTGCAACAATATGATTTTTCTTGAATTTTAATGTGTTTGTTGCTACCTCGTGCTTTCGTTACTGCGTTCACGCGGTATGGTATGCTGTATACCATGTTTCTTATACGATTTTCGTTAATATTCTCTCATTACTCCGTGAGAGAGAGAGATAAACTAAGAAGTTTTAATATCTTAATTTAAGGAGTATTTAACTGCCTCCTAAACACCGTTTATTTCATTTTACGTTTACGAGATTTATAGTTTTTGTTTGTTTTAAGTGACCCTGATTCCATGCTCTTGAGTGTATAAATCCACGGAATGTTATCTGAATGGTTTAGATTTGCCAAATAAAGATATAAATGTACATGTCACTTAAACTAATAATAGAAGCTGAGGGGCTTCTTCGTTTTTAAGAACTACATTATCATGATTATATAGAATTAAATAATTATTTTATCGCTCATTCGTAGATTAATTACTTAGAAACATACTCGTATATACGGTAAATGTGGACATGTTTTATTTCTTAGTAAAGCAATTTCAATATTCGTCAGCTAACATTTTAACTATTCTATTTGACCAATATCTAAATTGTCAGATGTCAGATGTCGATGTCGACGTCAGACGTTTTTTCTTAATATAAGAGAAGGGACAAGCGGGAACACCGTGGTGATCGACGTCGCAAGAACTACGCGCTGCCAGGAAACAATACACATGCTTCTGGAAAGACCTTAAATCGTTTACTATAAAACATAAAATATTATTATTCGATATTAGAACTAATAAAGTGCTGATAAAATACTCCATCGGAAACGGCAGACGTAAACACGACCGCATGCAGCATCTGTTTTGGATTACCGAGAGAGGGTCATAATAGACAGCGTTCAATAATACGTCATTGCACTATGCGGCGGCCTCCATTAAATAGGTCAAAGTCAATGTTCTATGAGCTTGTCCAGGAAGACCGCCGTCTGTGGCCGGCTGACCGCTAACGTAATACATCCCGCGCACACTGTCCACATAGAGTGCCGAGCACACATCAACATATGATAACTTTCCATTACATCTTGTATTACGTTCACTTTCCTCTCGTTTATTGATTGTCAAAGCTACGGGTGACCTATTTTACAAAACAAATATTAGCAATTTTTTTTCATTTCTCTTTACTGTTTTTTTGTTGCCGTTATTGCTTCGTTTTGTGACTTTCAAATAACGTGATACTTCTATCTATACTTAATATAATAAAGCGTAAACACACACTTCTTTGTTGCCTAAGATGTCAGCAACTACAGCATATTTTTGAATAATTCTTTTTTTATTAAAAAGTCCTACACTTACGTCACGCTTTAGGCTATATATTTTCACGCCATTAAACTTAGGGGGTAAATATTTTGGATAAAAACCCTAATGTGGGAAACAGACCGTAAGTTGCTGCCAACATCAAGGAAGCAAGATTGCCATAGTAATTGGTATTTTGACATTTGCAATTGAGAATTAGACAAATGTAAACAATAAAATAAAGTTTTTATAATTCCAACGGATGAAGCCGCACGGGAACAGCTAGTTGTTTATATAATGTGACTGTTTTCTTTGATTTTTTCATAGGGAATGAGAGTGACATTGTATCATAGTTTTAATTGTCACAGCATATACAACATACAGAGGGACACAAAAAGTTTAGAATACCTAGGTTTTCATATAAAGAAATGTATAGAATATTTAAATGTTTAATATCAAAGTAAATCTGAACATCGGTAACCATTAAAATTGATATTCCGCGGATACCGTACCGGGAAAAACGAAATCAAATGGAAATCATTTAATTTAATAAATTACCGTCGACCGCCAAGTGTAGCGCAAAAGCCTCAGATGAAATTTGGTCAATGTTATTATTTTACGATTAAAATCTACACGGTCTTATTTACAAAATGCTGTGAATTCTCATTACAATTAATGTTAAGAAACGTCTATCAGTTTTTTTTTTCATTCATATATCTGTTATGTTTTATACCTACACTATTACAAAAATGTTGTATGCTTTAATATTATAAGTTATCTTCTATTTATATTTATAATCTCTCATTATATTCTATTATCTCTCAGCTCAGTAATATTTATGAATTAAAATTAAAATCCAAAAGCAGAGCTAATTCCCTTAAAATGTACAATAGATATAAACTGGGAATATATCTAACAGATTTAAGCATCACTTGTAGTTGAACAAACATTGTAAGTACTAAATGCTAGCTTTGTAAATCAATTAAGCACCTATCGAACATGCGGATACAACGCAATCCCTTTGTACACTGTAACTACAAATTCGACTGACATTTATTGCAATCAGCCGAAAGCGATGTATAGAGCGTTTATCGGATAAATGACAGGGTGCAAACATAGCACCGAATATCACGCTAGCGTTTTATTCAAACACTAACTGTTCGCGTGCGGCTTCATCCGCGTGAAATTATAAAAACTTTATTTTATTATATACATTTGTGACATTCTCAATTGCAAATGACAAATGCACAAATGACAACGATGACAATTTTGCTTCCTTGATGTTGGCAGCTTGTAGCTTGTGGTCCCTTTCCCACGTTAGGTTTTTTATCCAAAATATTTACCCCTAAGTTTAATAGCGTGAAAATATATAGCCTAAAGCCTGACGTAAGTGTAGGGCTTTTTATTAAAAAAAGAATTATTCAAAAATATGCTGCAATTGCTGACATCTTACGCCACAAAGTAGTGTGTGTTTACGCTTTTTTATATTAGTATAGAGTATAGATTTTACATGCGTGATTAATCAAACTAATCAACCTTATTTAGACAAACTATAGAGTATTTTTTATACATCAAAAGGTAAAGTTACAAAAGCTGATAAAAGCATTCGTTAGTCTGCATAATTAAAAAAATATATTATTTTAATCTGCCTGACATTGTTTTCAAAAAAACACATTAAACGTTATTTTCTTTTAATAAAAACTATCCTCATACAGTAGCTTTTAGATTAACTTTTCGTTCCTGCATTTATTTAAAAGCCCCTTTGAAATTCGTACAGTATTCTCCGGTGTAAAGGTTTTGCTAGATAATAGTAAAAGGATGTTTTTCAGCAAATAACTCGTATGAACAAATACTACTTATACTTTGTTATCCTCTAAGGATTTATTCACTTTACACTTTAATGCATATATTAATTATGCTTTTTTAATCCTACTAAAATTATCTTTAACATTTTCATCGCTGAATCGTTTAAAATGGCGTATTAAATAGCGACAGGGTTGTAATTAAAAAAGTCGTTAAGTTCCGTCTTCACCAGATTGTGTAAAGTGCTGTTTCTACTTAGAGAGTTAAGTGTCGCAACATTTATTAGAACATCTTATATAAAGCCGGTTACATACGCTCAGTAATAACTAATCGTCTGTAGCGTATTGTATTGTATTTTCCTATTAATGCGTTTATTTGTATTAATACGTCCATGTACAATATGATAATAAAATAGGAGACAAACCACAGGTATGTACAAATAAGTTAAATGAAATAAAATTTGGTATTTTTTAAATAAATGACAACAGTAAAGTAAAATAAAATAGATAAGACCTACGGAAATTTAATTTGGTTTAATTTTTCACCACTTTATTAGGAACGCCCACAATTCACCTCATAAAAACTATAAGCTACGAGAAGTTAGTTAACTGTGTATTTATTATGACTTTAAAACAAAAGTTAAAAGTAATTAATTAAATCACGCGCGAATCACGCTGCAGTTACGGTGGGAATGCACAGGCCAGTAAAATAAAGTAACGCACTAAACAGCTACTGGAGCAGTGTGCATACACAAGCCAGTAACATGTTCAAAAGATCGTACACAACAAGACGTGTCAGTATGAATCACCATTCCCCTCGACCCTCCCTCTTAAATGCCGGTAGCTGTCACAAAATCAAATATTTACACATAGGCATGTGCCAGCTTGCATACAATTGAGTCATCTACTGGCATGTGTATTCCTGTCCTTAAGCTTTATATTAGAAAACTGCCTGGCCTTTACATTCAGTTACCGCCGTAATTGTTTCTGCACACAGCGAGCGCTGCAACTATTTTAAAACAATCATTTGCTTCGCAATTTTAATACTCATTTGTTACATTGTTTCTCAACGCGAACTTTTAACATTGAATTCCGATATCAGACATGAACGTGTATTCAATAATCAATAAGAAAGGTTCAAGGCAAATTAACTCATAGTATTTTTCCTTGTAAATGTCTATTATCTTAATATATCGTGAAGTGTACATATAAAAAAAACGTTTATTTTTACTCCTCGCAAAACTCAATTTTTCAAGCGCCTCTTATCGTTTTGCTGGAAATAAAATTGCTCTTTCGTGTTCCAGTTACGAATCATTATTCTTTTTTTCATTTTTAATGGAGAATTGTTTTTTAATTTGTAATTCATTGCTTTAGTTGAGGTGCATTTGAGAGCTATCCATTATTATAGACGATTTCCTCGGTGTAATCCCAGATTCAAAAATATTCGTCAGAGATGTTTCCGAGATTGACTCCAATCTTAATTTCTTTTTGAACATCAATGGCATGTGATTGCATTCATAGCACTCCTGGAAACAGAAATTTAGTTGATTTTAATTATAATGAACAGTGCTACAACATCAAAGGTCATACAACTAATCTTACTTAACATACGAAGAAACGTCGTATAACGTTTGATAATTATTTCAAATGAAGAGAAAAAAAATTGCGAAAACTTATGTCACATTTCTTTTCTCAACTGCAATGTAACGACTATCCAGTAATGTCTCCACGAGTTTTCACAGTCGAAAAAACTGTACACAAACATAACGCCATCCATTACATTTCTATGAAAATCAGAGATAACAAAATGCATTCAGTATTTGAAGCCAAAATGATCGAGCATTTCTGCCGACGATAAAACAATATCAATCATACAGGTCAAGTTCCACTACAGTTCGACAACTGCACGACCAATATCGGCAAATTCGGTTTTTGAAATCATTAAAACTGTTTCAATAGTAAAATTTCTATTGTAAAATTTCATAAAATTAATTTCTTTTCTTTTTCTTTTTTATTATCATTTAAGGATTTCTTTATTATATAAATTAATAAATAGTCATTTCTTTATGACAAAAAATACCACAGCAAATTTTTAAGTAAATACAAAAATTGAGTGTTCAGAAAAAAAAATGTGTCTAGTTTCTCTTTTCGTTGTTCATATTTTGTATATAAAAGTTTTCCTGCTAATTGATTTTCGAAAAAGCCCACTTGTGAACATTTCCTTTATAGAAATTGTCATTAAAAAAATTACGAGATCTCTGAAAATGTTTGCATTGGTTTGCTTTACCTGCTTTTACTTAGAAAATGTAGTAGAAATAGTTACTCGGTTGAATCGACTCGTTAGTGGCACAAATAATCCGTGCTTTCATGAAATGTAATGAATCCAAAGAATCTTATGAACTTAACCCTGTTCTTGTTTACTTAAACTGCAACATACTGCCATTCAATATTTTATTAACAAATAAAAAATAAAATATGTTTTGTATTGACGGATAAGGTTTTATAGAAGCTGTCAGAAATTATCTATACTTCTATACTAATAAAATAAAGCGTAAACACACACTTCTTTGTTGCCTAAGATGTCAGCAATTACAGGATATTTTTGAATAATTCTTTTTTTAATAAAAAGCCCTATACTTACGTCATGCTTTAGGCTATATATTTTTACGCCATTAAACTAAGGGGGTAAATATTTTGGATAAAAACCCTAATGTGGGAAAGAGACCATAAGTTGCTACCAACATCAAGGAAGCAAGATTGCCATGGTTTGTCATTATGTCATGTCATTTTGATATTTGCAATTGATAATGTGACAAATGTAGGTAGACAATGAAATAAAGTTTTTATAATTTCACGCGGATGCAGCCGCACGGGAACAGCTAGGACGTGAATATAAAGATAAAGTATATAAATAGCATTGGAAATGAAAATTGAAAAGTAGCGTAATCTTTTCTGTTGAAATGCCAATGAAATGTTCAACAACAAAAACACCGACCACTATAAAAAGAGCTCACCGATAGCTGTTTGCAGTTCACTTGATTTTTGACATGAGTGCATGTCGTTCGCCATCGGTACATCGTTCGAATTTCCATACAAATGCACGTAACTCGAACGTTCATTTTCCGAGTACGCTTTCAGTAAAATCGATTTAAAGCCCTCAAATGCTGCGCTTTTAGTATTGTGTTTTTTTAGATGTAATTTTGTTAAAACAAAGGCAACAGAATTAATTATTTACAAACAATAAAACAATGTTTGTACGTTGTCGGAGTTTGTTTACCGGATAATTTATTACAAATCGACACAGAACATTTATTTCGGAGTATACTAAAATTGTTGTCACAGAATTATGTCAACGATGATGGTTATATTGAAGACCTTTCTAACCATAATATTCCACTGCCGTAACACTATAATTAGATTTTATTTTTTCTGTTTTTTGCAAAAAGAATTGATAACGATGACATGTTTTAATCAACTGTATCGACAGTGAAAACTCACAGTTACATGGTATATGGACTCCCATGAACGTAAATTAAAACCAATAAAAATTTAATCAAAAAGTCAGTAAATCATAGTGGGTTAAACAAACAAGTGACTAACAAGCTGTGATTGACAGCCACTAACGTATTTCGCCCTATTTAGGTCCAAGTCATCAAAGCCTTCACGATGTATGACGTGTATTACCGGAGAGTGGTTCGAGGCGGAAACTTAACGCGAAAGGAAATTCAACATCAAGCAAAAATAATTAAATGTTTCATATAAAATGCATTTGAATTTCATGTTAATTATTTCTGTGGTAAATGGACTTCAAATAATAAATACTTCGCTTATAAATACTTTTTTATAAGCGAAGCTTTTGTTCTCGTTATCCTCCGTGCGGAATTAAGAAAAAGAAAACGATAATAAACACTCTAATGGCCGAAAAAAACATACAATCGTTCCAGTAATTTTGAATTTTATTCGTAACATACAAAAACACACCTTCATAATATTAATATAGTACATACGGCGCGAACACCAGAGTGATGATCGATCGCAACATCAAAGGAACAGAAGATATTTCTTTAATTTTAATATTTCTGGAATTTAATAATGAAACGACTTTATTATTTCTTGAATGACTGTAGAAACGTAAGCATGTTTGTATTTATAAGGTCAATAACTTTCTGAACTGCCGTAGATTACACTCCTGAATTGATTTTAACAATTGTGGTGTCATTCAATTCGTATTCAAATATCACACGTTGATAATTAACTGATTTTTTAAATTTAGAATTACATCAATAATTTAATTTAACAAAACTCTCGTGAGATATTATTCTACAGTAATTAAAAACTACAACTTAAGTTACGTGTATATGTAGCTACCGACTTGTTTCAGACTCGTCGGGTGTCGGTTATCGAGGGTTAGTTGATTCGTGGAAACGATTCGACAGATTATCGATTAACGAAGGTTTATATCGTAGATTTTCAGTGGTACACGCAAGTCTTCGGTAGTATAGTGGTCAGTATGCCCGCCTGTCACGCGGGAGACCGGGGTTCAATTCCCCGCCGAAGAGAACTTTTTTTTTTTACTTAAAACTGACTTTTTTTTATTACTAGAAATCCGCCCTATCTTTACACGGGTAGACAATAGACAAAAATCTAGGATATAACGAAGAGTTTCTTTTACTTGGTAAATTCGATAATTAGTTTTTGAGACATGTAAAGAAAAACATCTTTATTATGGAATTTAGTTTACACTTAATATTTTTGATTGCTCCATAATGATTTTATTGAGGAAAACTAGAAACACATTTTTCTATTTAAAACACTATCATGATGTTGGATAACAATTTAAGCCTAAGTATCATTAACAGCTTCAATCATTCTTAATAAAAAGTAATAACGCCGTGTAGAGGTTACGCTACGCAACATCTCATGTGCTACGGGCTTCAATTGTTTAAGGTTAGCGGACATCACGTAACATCTTGCGCTTGCCCTTTATATAAAATGCACCTTTAATATTAAACTACAAACAACAATTTGAAATTATCTGGTATTCGAATTGAAAAACAACATAAAGTGGACTTACGTTCGTATTAAATCCGACTGCGTATTTCCTGATATATCTAAAGGTTTGCATTAAATTAATAAACATGTAGATCGTAACATTTTCTGAACATTTAAACTCCGATGTACTAAGCCTATAGAGCTATAAATAAAACGCATACAGATAATAAAATTGTAGGAGTAAAACGTAAATGGACAGACCCTGTTGTGAAAGGATGTCGGATCTCCACAAAATTGGATTACACGTTTCGATACCTAAGAGTTATCCGAATTGGAAAAAAACATATATGCAGTTGCAGCAGTTTTTAACATTGCATCTACTTTAGTATAAGAGTTGAACTTTTATGCTACCTACTCGTATTTAAGTATAACTGGGCACAAGACGGCTGTCGCTTCAGTGACTGCTATTAAATTTAGCATCACCTCTACTATATTTTCATTTCTTTTAATTTAAAATGATTAAATTTGTTATGAAGTGTATAAAACTTCGTCCTAGCTTGGAACGGAGATTGGAGATCATTAACTTTAATAAAGCGGCTCGCTTATTAACTCTTGCAGCTTTTAATATTTTTGTTTCCCGTTTTAACCTGTATTACATTTTTAACAAACAGAATACAAACAGACTAAAATAGACATGCAAATGTACTTAACTCGGACGTCACTTTTAAAGCCGGCTTAAAGTAAAATTGATTAAAAGCTCTCCATTGGAGCGCTTTTTATAGAGTACTATCTGAATCCTGCATGCGACCAGATTAACAATGTCAACAGGATAAATAAATCAATATAAATAAAAAAAATGATATGCTAGTGCATTTTATAGCATTATCATCCATTATTTCTACATAATAATTTTTAACATATCAAATGTATTTTAAATTTGACATAAAAATTATGTAAGAAATGAAAAACTTGACTGTACTTAATTGTTATCCACAAAAAATTGTCTTTGGTAATTTAGTTAATTGAACCTATTTGTGATAAATAAATTTCATTATTACTTACTTCATTAACCAAACAACGGTGACCACAATATTGATGTAATGTAGATACGTCAAATTTTCGCCTTCGGGCCCTATCCTCGGGTTCTAGAGGCCCGTACTTCGGTCTAGGTTTCAAAACTCCCCCCAGATTCTAGAAAATAATATTTTGATCTACATCGAATAATTTTAATCTTTATGCAAAAATGTCAGAAATTATTTTTAAAATGATATCAGAAATATATGGACAGAAACTGTAAAAGATGTATCGAAATTGGATATAAAATTGGAAATTAACAGCGAAATTAGACGAAAAAGTTAGACTGTTATTTTAGTAACGTTCGTTTACATTGCTGAAACATGTGAACGAACTTTGTACTGCTCTTTTTGTACTACTGCTCACAAAGTAGAAACCTACCGTTAAGGTTTATTTACATCATATTTCCGATATAATTATACTCACATTACGAACGATGAATTTTGCTATAGTTTTGATTTGAATTATTGTCACAAAACAAAAAGAGAATAATATCCATGTACTGGCCAATATCATTTGCACTTTCTCCGTAAGATTTATTAAAACGTATAATTTGTGTACTATAAAAAACTGGAACATAAAATACAGGTACAAAATAAAAAGTTTAAAACCAATCGTCATCACCAGCTCACTATACGAGTACGTCCCCACTGAGGGGCTCGGAGCCTACCCTAAGTAAGGGTGACTAGGCCTTACTCAACCACGCTGGCCCACTGCGGGTTGGTTGACTTCACACATATTTTTGAATTTATTCGCCGATACGTGCAGGTTGCATCATGAAATTCGAAAAACACATTGGTACATGGCGGGATTCGAACCCAGGACCTGTAGATTACAAGTCCAGTGAACCCCTGAGTCACCGACGCTCTTGTAAAAAAACAAATATTAGACTAGAATAATTAAAATATACTTAAGTTAAAGTAGTATTAATAATTATTAGTATTAATTTTAAGAACAGAAACTACAATCCGTATAAGTGTAAAAGCAGTCAAAAGCGACAATATGAAATGTTACAACAAAAATTTTACTGATATTATAAATAAACTTACAAAAGTCAGTATGGGATGCATGGCCCAGCATGTAGTCCAGAATTGTGTTGGCTTAAATCCGAGGGAAAATTGTATATCCGTTGATAATTTCCTAATACCATACAACCACATAACAACAGCAACTTTAAAACCGCCCAGGTACAATACGGTTAAGTTGATACCTTGTATTAGTCCTATTAATTTATGTTTGGGTAGCTGAAAAATACTAAAAATGTTTAATTAAAAAACAAAATAGAAATGAAATTTTTTTTGATTGAAATCTGAAATCATTTTACTTTTCCCCGAAGTAGTGTTTACCTTCTGAAATATTAGGTTTCACAGTTTGCAGTGAAAATAACAAAATGATACATGCTCAACAAACAAATATGTGTCGAACTTACTCAGCTTTATAGAGAAACGAAATTTTATTTGAATAAACGATGTAATAACTTTTAGAGACAAAAACCAGTAAAATCAGCTTCATAAGTTCATTAAAATCTAAACTTATTTATACTAATATAATAAAGCGTAAACACACACTTCTTTGTTGCCTAAGATGTCAGCAATTACAGCATATTTTTTAATCATAATTTTTTTAATAAAAAGCCCTACACTTACGTCACGCTTTAGGCTATATATTTTCACGCCATTTAACTTAGGGGTTAAATATTTTGGATAAAAATCCTAAAGTGGGAAAGAGACCATAAGTTGCTGCCAACATCAAGGAAGCAAGATTGCCATGGTTTGTCATCATGTCATGTCATTTTGATATATGCAATTGATAATTTGACAAATGTAAACAATGAAATATAGTTTTTATAATTTCACGCTGATGAAGCCGCACGCGAACAGCTAGTAAATAATATTTGTACTTGTGTAAGTAATATCAAACATTGCGAAAATCGCAAGAAAATCTTAACCCTTGAGATATAAATAGGATTCCAAAATTCACCGCAAAACAACTTGAGTATTTCTGAAGTCTGAACTTACTACGTAACCGCAACGCTCCCAATTAGCCTTTCGAGAATTCACAAAATTGCTGTTATAAATAATATACCATGTAAAATATATACTTTCAGATATACTATAATATTTTATTGAAAACCAGGACTAAATTTCTGCTGTTTTTACTTTACTAACATTAAAGTAATATGGGTCGCTGAGAACCTTACAACTTGGAGAGACATCTTACGAAAGGTGGTCGAGAAGATAGATCGAGACCCGCGGGAACGAAGAAAGGATCTACAGACAGAGAGTAAGTGGAATCGCACTGTAAGTATCTTTAGTGATGTCCTAAAGTTTTAAATTAATTAAGAATGGCCTCGAGTATATGATTCAAACCTTATTGTAATCAAATTCAGTGTTATTAAAACTTACTCAAACTCAACGCAAAATGTCTTATTCAAATTTCTTGCTGTCAATTATTTAGTATAAATGAAATCTAATACAATCTCGTAACGTAATTGAGAAATCAGATACTTGTTAAAATCTAACAAAGCGTGTTAAATTATAATAAAACTTTCTCGTAGCAATATCTTTTACATTATTGTGAATCTTTAAGCTATTGGGTATGACTTGTTAAATAATCTATACTAATATAATATAATAAAGCGTAAAAACAGACTTCTTTGTTGCCTAAGATGTCAGCAATTACAGCATATTTTTGAATAGTTCTTTTTTTAATAAAAATCCCTACACTTACGTCACGCTTTAGGCGTAAATATTTTGAATAAAAACCCTAATGTGGAAAATAAATCATAAGTTGCTGCCAACATCAAGGAAGCAAGATTGTCATAGTTTGACATCATGTCATGTCATTTTGACATTTGCAATTGATAATTTGACAAATGTAGGTAAACAATGAAATAAAGTTTTATAATTTCACGCGGATGCAGCCGCATGGGAACAGCTAGTACTATTATATGTTTACGTACGTACGTGCATAATTACTTTCAAGCAAAGAGATAAACATTGTAGATGGAAGGAAAATTTGAAAGAGAAAATAAGGGAGATCGTTGTATATGTCTATATTAATCAAAACTTTAGGTAATACAAAAAAAATGTTTTCCGAACATGTCAGTGTTAACGAAAAAATGTTTTTTTTCTTCTGGTTGTTTGCTGTTTTTTCTGTTTCGGTTAATGTCCGAAACGGCAGGACCGATTTCGATGGAATATAGCTTATGTGTGGAAGTAACTTTTAGTTTTATTTTCTTCGATGACGTCAAATTTTGGATAGAGTTTGCGCCATTACCTCTTTCACTAAGCTAGGTTTAAAGATTAAAGGTGAAATAGAAATATTTTACACGTTAACATTTTCATATTTTTTAAATCACCATAAAAAGCATAAAATTTATTTATTTTTATGAAATCGCTGTAACGTTTTGGTGAGCGTACGAAGTGGGTCAAGGTCTACAAACATCAAGATGCTCTATGACCTTTAAATTAATTTTTTATGTAATAAAATTGAAACTGTTTTTAAATTTTATTTTAATTAGATTAGACGCAGGGTTTTTTATGTTAATTTATATTTTAATGCTATTTAAACAAGTTTGCGTGAATAATATTATAATATATTAATAAAATACCGTTAATATTTTCTTAAATGCTGCAAAAAATGAGTTAACTGTTATACCAAAATTATAAAATTTCCTTTCAGGTGATACATGAAACAGTTTTATGGGTAAAGGACTTGTCTATTTTTTGTATTGGACAGCGGCCAATTTTTAACTGCCTCGACAAAAATATCGACTCTATCGATTTGAAAATGTTTTATTTCGGGACACTACAATAAATTCTCGCATACAAAAAGCTTTGTAATGTATTTTATTGATAGCTTATTAATAACAATATTAACATAGTTTGTTTTTTCAGTCAAAATTATCAACAATAAACCATCTTAGATTAAGTTTGACGTGAAACACTAACTAAAAACATACATCATTCAAATAAGATTATATTATACAAAATCAAATTTCATTTAAATTTTTAATTTGTTTTCATAAACAATTAGCAATCTATCCCTAACCTAATTTGAATTATTGGCAGTTATGACAGCGAAATGATGCTTAGAGAACGGTCTCTTGACCATCGATATCTTAATGCTTTGAATAATTGTCATTTAAGCCTTAAATTTGAGTAGTATCTTAAGATGAAATATGTGTTAGAGTTTAAGTGTTGCTCAATCGTTTAGATGCTGCTAAATATTTAAACGGACATTTCAGTATTCAGCCGTAAGTGTGTCAGCCTTCTATTGACAGTTATTTTCCTCTATAAATATGTGATGATATTCAAATTGAATCGTACTAAATTGTGCAGTTTGTAGCGTCGCAACGTCACACCTCATATTAATGCCTGTGGAAATTCACTCGCTACGTTGTGACCTATATTAGAACACGACGCAATAGAACATATATCATGCTATAGTTTTAACATTTACCTATATCTGAGTTTGTGCATTTAAATAAAAATATAATTTTAAGAACATTACAAGAAGATCGACTTTATAAGAACACATGTATTATCATGGAGCATGAGTGAGTTGCAAAGACGGTTTGTATCTGTTTTAACGCTGAAACCCCTCTATCATGATCAAATATAATTAATATGAATTAATCACATACTTTCCCCTATTTTTGTCTAGACCATTTTTATGGTCAAAACTAAAAGATAACAGAAAAGAAATAACTATTAGCATTAAGTTACTACGCATCACATACTTATATATACTAGCTGTTCCCTTGCGGCTTCATCTGCGCGAAATTATAAAAATTTTATTCCATTGTTTAACTACATTTGTCAAATTATCAATTGCAAATTTCAAAATTACATGACATGACGACAAACCATGGCAATCTTGCATCCTTGACCATTGGCAGCAACTTATGGTCTCTTTCCGATATCACGGTTTTTATCCAAAATATTTACCCCCTAAGTTTAATGTCGTGAAAATATATAGTCTAAAACGTGATGTAAGTGTAGGGCTTTTTATTAAAAAAAGAATTATTCAAAAATATGTTGTTATAGCTGACACCTTTGGCAACAAAGAAGTGTGTGTTTACGCTTTATTATATTAGTATAGATTATTAGCCATAAACAGAATTAAAGATGGGTAAAAATACATACTGCCGCGACTGTTAACAATTATTAAAAGTAAAACAGATAAAAGGAAAGGTTAATCTCGCTTAAACAAACGAAGCTCTGTACTTAATTGTTATTACGGTAAACATTTTAATTTGATTAAGAGCAATTCGGATTGCCGACAAGGTTATTTTGATTGATCTATTTTTACTGTGCCCGGTCAACGTATAAAAATACAACCATCGCAAATATCGAGTAAAGCGTAGAACAAAGCGAGTGTTTACTACGAGTACAAACTCGAGGTAACTTTGACATTGACCTTTATTGAGGTAACCATGTTTAAATATGTTATAGCAATAATTTTAAATTATGTGATTATTACATAATTATATACTAGAATAAATACATAATCATCCCTTACGCATCCAATCTCATTATTATAAGAATAAAAGAACCCTAATCATACTGCATACTAATATTATAAATGCGAAAGTTTAGATGGATGGATGGATGTTAGAGTTTGTAGCCTAAACGGCTGAATAGATTTGGTTGAAATTCGGTATAGATGTAGAGGATAGTCTGGAAGAACACAGAGGCTCCACATTTTTGTTTTTTTTTTAATTCCACGCGAACGGAGTCGCGGGCGAAAGGTAGTTATATTTATAAAAACCTTTTTATATTTAAATAGCATTCGTCCGCGACTCTTTCCGTTCTTCCAGACTATCCCCTATATCAATGCCAAATTTCATCAAGATCGATTTAGCAGTTAGGCTACAAATTCTAACAAACATCCATCCATTCATCTAAACTTTCGCATTTATAATAAAGTAAGATTGGAAAATCTGTAACATCTCATTTAAGTATTAAAGATAAATTGAGTTTTTGAATAATTTATTATAATTATGTTATCTCACTTATTTCTTCTTATGTCAACAACCAATTTATATTGTAATATGCAAAAGAAATAAAGACATATAATTCGTTACAAGGAAATGAAAATATAATGCCGCCTCAAAGTCTGCCATAGTCTGCGTTTTACTGGTTTACTAGTTTATTTTGTTAGATAAATCCCGGGCGAGGTTCCCGCATGTGAGCGATGAAGGCAAAGGTCACAGTACTGATCGACCGGATGTCTGCCTTTGTCTTGTGAGATAACATTTACCTTGCCCGGCCAACGTATGTTGACAAAGCTTTTGTTTATCGATGCAACATTGAATCTTGTAGCAACATCATTATAACGGTATACAGATTTACAGAGTCAAGTTTATTTCATGATAGTGTATTTCTATTAGGCTTATTAATAAATGATTATATAAAATTATTTAGATATAATAAATGCAAAAGTTTAGATGGATAAATGGATGTTTGATAAAGTTTGAATTTCGATGAAATTTGGCCAAGATGTAGAGCATAGTCTGGAAGAACACATAGGCTTCACACTTTTGTTTTTCTCTTAATCTACGCGGACGAAGTCGCGGGCGAAAGATACCTATTTAAAACTTTTTTTTAGTCTAGCTTGATTCCTATGAGCTTATAAGAAGGTGCGCACACTACTCGATTTTAGTTGTGCAACTAAACAATTGAATTGGCTGCGAAACAATCGACAATTGCACAACAGTTGTACGATGGTTTAGTCAAAGGTGTGCACCCGCTCTAAGCTGTCAAGATATGAGTTTTGACTAGATGAACCCATAGGTGAGTACGGTTATATCACCGCAACCCGTTATTCAAAACACAAACCCTTTGTCACACGTGATCTAATGTATTAAACCGAAAGTGTTGAAAAAAAGTAAATTATAGCTTACACCATTCCCCTTTGCATGTAAAATGTTCGACCTTTAGCTTACACGCTGGCGCAATGAATTTTTCGCAAAGCCCTTGAATTATTAAAGCGAGTTGACTTGTTTAGAGGAAACGGTTCCAGTTCTAATACACATACAAGCTCGGGCTCGTTCCGTTAACTTCGTAATGTAACATGTCACGTTTTCAATAAACAAAGTTAGGTAGATTTAAATTGTAACGTACTAGGTTTCATATTACAATTATAAACTTTTATGATCAAAACTAAATATAATATTGAAAAATTTCTTTTAGTTCACCTTCATCACCAGCTCACTATACGGCTCCACCGAGGGGCTCGGAGCCTACCCTAAAGTTAGGGTCACTAGGCCATAGTCAACCACGCTGGCCAAGTGCGGGTTGGTTGACTTCACACATATCTTTGAATTTCTCCGCCGATATGTGCAGGTTGCATCACGATGTTTTCCTTCACCGTAAGAACGTCGGGTAAATTATGTACGTATGAAAATTCGAAAAATCACATTGGTACATGGCGGCGGGGTTCGAACCCAAGACCTGTAGATTACAAGTCAAGTGCTTAAACCACTGAGCCACCGACGCTCTTAAACCACTGAGTTCGTTACCTATTAGTAATTTTCATTTTGGCAAAATCCAGTTTAATAAACCAATTATTTTTTTCTTTGGATTCTATTATTGAGAATAAAAACGTAATTTCCCGTAAAAGTGTAAACATTAAATATGAGCAAGGGAGATGCCACACGAGCGTAACTTTGAGCTACAGCGCTCCGAATTCGAAAGACAATGTGCCACACAATCAAATGGCAAGCGACGCACAGCTTTGCGAACATGCAGCAGCAACACCGCTTCTAAAAGACTGTATCTGGTAAGGCCAACGAGTATATCATGTGGCATCGCTTCATCGTTGACGTTCTCTTCATATAAACCGATGGATTATAGAAAAACATTGCATCAACGAATTTACGTTACCCTTTTGAATTTTCGATAGCAATGCCAATAAAATTCATGGAATTAAAGCCATTCAGTTCCATTTCAGATGAAATTCGAGTGTCGATCTCCATATCACTTAAAAGCAAAAGTCAAAAATATTCCGATTTTTTTTATGAAATTGATGAATTGAAGATATTTTTATGCATTCATATTCTATTGAGGGGATTTCCATATAAGTATTGAAATGAAAAAGTCAAAAGGTATACACGCGCGCTTTTGAAAGGCTGTTTTATGTTAGAAGCAAGTTGAAAGCTCGTTAGTTTTTTATTGAATGTTCCTCGCGGTGCAACTTGAATCCTCTACATTTCTCTTAATACTAGCCGACGTAAATTGCGCTGACCTTTGATTTTTACATTCATTTTATTCTATAAAACGTAGCATAATATAAAATTCTCAACTCTCGGAGAATATCGTGTTGCAATCAGAATGTCGGTGTCGGATCTTGATGTAAATCAAACGATCGCATCAACTTCGTTTAGACTTGGATTTTCTGCAAATGCCTTTCCTGTGATATTCAAATCTCGGAATTTATTCGTTTCAAGAGTAAAATTTCTTCTATTTTAAAAAATAATCTTAAAAACTCATGCACATAAAAAATTGATGAATGTACATACTCGTAGATATACAATTAATTTTTGTTTATCTATACTAATGTTATAAAGAGGACATATTTGTATTTTTGTATTTTTGTATGTATTGAAATAACTCAAAAACTACTGGGCTGATTTTAAAAATTCTTTCACCGTTAGAAAGGTAATTTATCCGTGAGTAACATACGAGTAGGCTATATATTTTTTATTTCACGCGGGCGAAGTCGCAAGCAACAGCTAGTTTATTATAAAGGGTTAGAAATCTAAATCCACTAATAAATGACACAATTTGCGACATATTGTTATTGAATGTTTACATAATAAAATAAATCAAGTCCGAGAAATTCTTAACATCGCTTTAGAGACACTTTTCTCGTCAGCATTCCATACTAATACAATTACGTACATTTTTCTTCATATTATTTTTGAGATAAGATTAAATTCTTTACAATTAAGCTACCATCTTTGTTACACGTTTACTCATTGGTTTAATACTTTAAAACTAAGCGGAAGTCTTTACTTAGAAGTAGAAATTCTTTACTTTAGCCATTTGATTTGAATAGTCAAGGAAGTTTATTTCCTACCCATTTTGAAAATTCCTAAATCATAGCTCTAAGCGAATTTAATTCCTTGAATTTACATAATGATAAGAAATAGATAACGTACTAGTAAATATTAGGTTTAACGCTGTCTTTTTTAATCTACGCTAAAGAGTCACGAGGCAATTACTGTTGTAAAATAATTAAACGGTGCTGACTCTTCACATAAATTGGTCGAGTGAATGGGTTGGATTGTTTTAGTTAATTAGCTCGACGACGGACGTACACATTGTTCTGATGACTCTTACGCTTCAAAATACCATAAAACAGACTCTCCGAGTCGCGTGAGTACCCTATCCAGTGCACTGTATGACTGCAAGCAATTATGTATTCAATTTTACTGCATTGAAATATTAAACGGGTATTTAAATGTACATAAATAATATAATATTATAAAGAGGAAAGTTTTTTTTTGTATGTACTGAAATAACTCAAAAACTACTAGGCCGATTTCAAAAATTCTTTCACCGTTAAAAAGCTACGTTATCGGTGAGTGACATAGGCTATGTTATTTTTCAATTTCAGGTGGACGAAGTCGCGAGCAACAGCTAGTAAATAATATAAATGTATAAATTTATTTAAATATGAAACTACACCCAATCTTGGAGTTGCGAGCTCTTGTACTCCTTTCCAAAGATTTGTACTCTACTTCATACCTAAGACACGACATGTAGCTTTCGTCCGCGCCTCAGTACGCGTGAAATTAAAATAAATAAAAGTACAGCCTCTGTGTTCTACCAGACTATGCTCTACACCTGTGCCAATTCATCGAAATATATTCAACAGTTTAAGTGACAAACTGTAACAAACATCCATCCATCTAAACCTTCGCATTTATAATATTAGTAAGATTATAGTTAAATATTTACCATCGCTACTGGATACGACAGGTTACAGCAACAAAAGCATAATATTCCCACCATGTACACCACTTTTACTGAGCGAAATTCATTATGCAAAAGCTTCGATATCGTCAACGTCAAAAGTGCCTGAAAAAATTCGTTAGTTCTAATTTGAATTTAAATAGCATAAACGAGGGACTCAATTGTGCTTGTCTCGCAGGAGCACTACTGCATCCCCGTGTAATTCAAGACCGAGACTATAACATATATTAAAAGTTCCAGGACTAATTGGGAAGCTATGATTAATTAAATCTCAAAAAAACTCTCATTACAGTCAATCCGATTCTTAAGAACATATCACCAAAAAAATTGCATGAGAAAATAAAAATAAAATATCGATGTTAACTATTACTTCACGTATATTGATGCCACAAATACTTTTCCCAAGGGCATATACATACGCCGCCGTAGTACTGAAGAAATTATGGCGTGCTGAACAAAAACGGCGAAGAGCCAATGTAATGGACTCAAGGAGCTGAAGCGAAAATTGCTAGTAGAAAAGCATAATTGCTGACCCCACGGTGTAATACTTGACGGTAGTTCCGTGGGGACACAAAAAGTACACAGAGTAAAAAAAGGGCTTTGGTATACAAACGTGTATTTGTTTTGTTCAATAGCTTAATACATTTATTGGACAGAAGACCCCCTAGGGATGCAGTGAGGCAACAAAACGAATCGGTAACTTAGAAGAAATCTGTTTCATTTATTTTATTCTTGTTTACTTATATTAGACATTTTAACTTCGATTTCTACTACCAAAACACGTGTATATATTTTTTATTGTCAAAATGGCCATTCTAATACTATTATATGAACGAATGTGTTTCTGGTTTTAAATTGACCGATATTATTACACCTTGATAAAAGCGTGGTGATGAATGATGAAGGGAGACAATGGTTTTACAATAACAGTGACTGCTAAAAGAAGGCCGAGACTGACAATGATATGAGGGTACATCTATGTAAAAGAGGACACCCAACACACATCACAATAAGTGTCTTATTTCATTGTTTTATTTTAATTAATATTATCATATGTAGTTATTTAAAAGTATTACAGGGCAAAATAAAACTTAGGGTATGTTCAATGGAATTGGCATGGAAATAATCCAACTTTCAACGATTTCATTTTAATAATTCTGTTGATTATGATTGGCGTATTAACTGAAACTCGTTTATTTTTTAAGTAACAAAATGTACTTACCAGATAGGCGCTTAGTGAACACATTATACTGAGGAAAATGTAAATTGTAAAAACTTTTTGTGCGTGCAAGAACTCCGAACTCAGCGGCAGTACAACAAACAGGAGATAGTGTGACGTGATGTCCGTATTATCTTTAACGCATACAGTCAATGCCAGGTACAGTACACGTACTATGATAGATCTGGCTAAAGCGAGCGTCGTAAAAATTATTCCGAATATCACCACTGCGTTATCAATCATAGTATTAGGGGACATCGAACCAAAATCGTAAACACCGACCAGTCCAATGCCAAAGGCGAAAGTTATGCGATCAATTGCTGAAGCCTGAAAAAAAAATTGCTTTGTTAATAAGAATTTATTCGATGCATTTCTACTTAAATATGCCAGTATGACAATATTTGAAAGGTATAAATTACAGTTCAGTTTCCTGTATAGAAATACACAACATTTTAAGAAGCTATATTCATATTTTATAATAATACTAGCTGTTCCCCTGCGGCTTCATCCGCGTGAAATTATAAAAACTTTATTTCATTGTTTACCTACATTTGTCAAATCATCAATTGCAAATGTCAAAATGACATGACATGACCAACCATGGCAATCTTGCTTCCTTGATGTTGGCAGCAACTTATGGTCTCTTTCCCACATTAGGGTTTTTATCCAAAATATTTATCCCCTATGTTTAATGGCGTGAAGATATATAGCCTAAAGCGTGACGTAAGTGTAGGGTTTTTTTTAAAAAAACGAATTATTCAAAAATATTCTGTGATTGCTTACATCTTAGGCAACAAATAAGTGTGTGTTTACGCTTTATTATATTAGTATAGATTGCTAGAAAGTGTAACAAAGAATAAATCGTAATATGTGTTTATTTACCTTTTTACTTTACAAAATAGTGTTATAACAACAATTTGAAATTGATAAAGTACGCAAAGGAAACTACAAGCCGCAATATCAAAATGCAGCAGAGCGACTATGATCGTTTGTGCAACTTATATCACATAAATCGAGTTTACTTAGATTTATGCGGAAAATTTTCGTTAGACCGTACTTTGCGAACATTGAAGATGCTCGAGGTTTATTTTCAAGTAAATGTTGGTTAAATAAAATGATGTAAACAATGTTTCTTTTTTATTTTGAAAGATAAAAATATGAAAAGTCATTATATCTTTGTTTCGTTTCATTATTTATCTTCGCGCAAGATCTTACAAATTTTGTGATTAAACATAATTTAATTTACATTTAATGTCAACTATGATTATTTTATCTTAAGCAGCGCTTTGATAGGGGAAGCTCGCTTAATCGACGGTTATTAGATTTCCTTTGAACGCGGGGACCGGATAAAATATCAATATCATTGTATTAATAAATATCTTGACAAGTTTTACCTTCCATGTCATCAACAAACACTTAATTTAATCTAAAGTGACGTAAAATGACTAAAGACAGTCTTCCTAATAGTTTCAGCTTTAAATTTAAAAAAAAAGTATTGAGAATTTGCAAGAGACAAAAGATATTGGAACAGACATTGTGATTGTATAAATGTACACTTTAATTTCCCTTCATAATATAAAGCATACAAACAATGAATTATCTGATTTTCTTAATATTATTGATAATATGACAGTCATTTGAAAATTACGTCGCCTAAAATTACAATAATTCCCATGATATGCGTCTAACCAGTCAGTTAAATAAGTATAAAAAAACAAACAGTGAACACACAAACGTTTCAATATTCTAGAACGTTCTACTATCGAGACAGAAATTGAATTATTTGAATTCAGTTTTAGACGAAGGAGAATCAACACAAAATCAGGTGACAGTAAGTAAATAGATTCTACGGAACTAGCAAAGAGAAATGCAAATTACACGGAAACAAATTCACACTCGAGTACTTTGCACTTCAGAATAAATTGTCCCGTAACTGGTAACGGTCCTTTTTAATCACAAAGTAGAGACAGAACATTTTACTTCACATAAACTAGTCGCTTTAACTATTTCTAACTTGTTATAATCATTACTATAATTTTTAAATTTTTGTTATAATATTGCTTACGGCCGAAAACTGAAATGGCATTTAAATATGTAACTGGCTTAAATGATTAAGCTACGCTTAAAATCAAATCTCCTTTGAGATGTTAACGTCCATCTGATTGTAAACGGGGCTTACGAAGCGAAGTATTTGAGTTTCGTAAAAAAGATAGCTACAGTAGATTTATTAAAACAAAATGTATGCAACTAATCCAGTAAGTACTTGTCATAAATCTTACTTCTTACTTATATTATTAATGCAAAAGATTTAGATTATTGGATTTGCATAGGCTATTTAGTTTTTTTCTTAATTCCGTGCTAACGGTTTCGCGGGCGACAACTAGATTAATAATAATGCCCTATCAGTGAGAGCACTGGATGACTTACATATACTCGAGGCGCTGAAGCATCAAACATTTGACTAATGGCAGTCGAAAAAAAGTATTCCGTATAAAATAACGTGAATAATAGAACGAAAATTGTTGAGAATGTCCTCCAAAGCGTTGATATTCTGACAAGCTGGAAGAGAAAACAAACTTTAACGGTATTTCACGGTAAGCTCATTTTCTTTTTTCCTATTAGCCCCCGTCCTTGCTAAAGTATTTTTGTGTTGAGCGTGCGATTATAATGGTATAATGGCAGCTATAGAGTTGCATTCCCATAACGGTTATAACTGTCATTAAAAATTGTAGTACGGTTTTAAAATATTTATCTTATAAAATTAAGAACGTAACATATAAGAAACCATCATTTTAAAAATTAATTAAACCTTACTAAAATGATAAATGGGAAAGTTTGTTTGCATGTATGTTATACGAGTAGGGTATTCCCTATACGACTGAACAGATCTCCATGAAATTTGGTACAGATGTGGAAAACACATTGTCTACTTAACCCTTTTTTTAATTCAGGGCCGACGGAGTTGCGGGTGACAGCTAGTACGCATACCTTAATAAGTGTTGTATCAGTCATGGTGGCTAAAAAAAAGTTAATGATCCAAACTATAGTTATAACAAAAAGTCTTGCGGTCAATTCATTTTTCTCGTATATAAAATAGGAATCGCTGAAACATTAAAATGTTTTAAACTTATAACAAGAAACTAAATATGATAGTAAAATAAAACAGGAGATCACAAGAAAGTTACGAAGGAAGGTCACGCCTCAATATATTGGGAAAATATAACAGCGTTTATCGCGTTCAACGTAAAAGGAAAACACTCTTGAGACTTAATTCCAATGATCAGACATATATCTATCGCTTTACAAGTATTTGATAGTAAATACCTTTTTCAATTACATACTCTAAATAATGAGCAACTGTCAAACATTTTCCATCCAAAAAAAGTTACTGTCATCTTTAACAATATTGTAACTCACTTTCGCAACTGATGCTTGGAAAGTCAGTTCTCAAACATTATTATCCGAAAAGACCAAAGGGCGGGTAGAAAATAATAGTTCCAAATGTCAATGTCACATCATACTTTAATATTATAAATGCGAAAGTTTAGATGGATGGATGTATGTTAGAGCCTTAACAGCTGAACGGCTTTTGATGAAATTTGGTATAGATGTAGAGGATAGTCTGGAAGAACACATAGGCTACTTACTTTTGTTTTTTTTTTTTAATTCCACGCGAAAGGAGTCGCGGGCGAAAGCTAGTTAAGAATTTTATGATAAGATTCCGCGGTGCGTTATTCACCGAATGGACGCATGCACGAGGCATTTTAAAATGGAGTCATAATTTCACGTAAACTGTCGGTGGTTGTCTGGAACTTTAGAAATACGCTCCATGGAAACGCGTCTGCTTTAAATCTCATATGGGTGTTCCATATTAGAATACATAGAAAAAATGTATCATTTGTGTGAAAATATGCGTAAAAATATGTATAACAATTAAATCTAAACTTACTAGTAATTGACACTGGCGGACGTGTCGTTTAAATTAGTTTGGTCGTTCATTCTACAACTTAGAATAACATTAATCGTAGGCACACAATGCCGATGCAGTCTGTTGCACTTTGACCAAGTCGGGATCAAATGAAGACCAGCGAAAAAATAACGTATTGCGTCCGCTAAATCACCTGCTAACTAAACATTAATTGACAATTATGGTAAGTGATTTAAATATTAATTATTTTTAATAGATCAATAAAAATATTCAAAGAAATACTTACAATAATATTCCAAAGTAATGATTGTAGTACACAGCCCATATGAATACCTCTCAGTAATGGGTTCAAATATTGATAGCAGTCGATTCTTTTTGTATACTGCTTGATAAATACATCCATAAACATATAAGTTATACCCATTGTTATTTCCAAAAATATGAAATCAACAATTTTAACTGAAATTACAATTACAATCTTACTAATATTATAAATGCGAAAGTTTAGATGGATGAATGGATGTTAGAGTTTGTAGCCTAAACTGCTAAACCGATTTCGATGAAATTTGGTATAGAAGTAGAGGATAGTCTGGAAGAACACATAGGCTACTCACTTTTGTTTTATTTAATCCCACGCGGACGATGTAGAGCGATAGCTAGTACTTAATATTATCTAAGCAGGAAATAAAAAAAAATATTTATTCCGGATCAACTTACCTCGATCATACAACACTTTCGAGAATATATCAAAATTATAAGTTGAGGATGCAACCGAATAAGCAAGGAAAACGAATTGTTTTATACTGTCCCATTTAAAATGTCTGTTTAAATAGCTGTCCTGAAAATAATAAAATACAATTATTATTAAACGTACTCATAAGACTTTCTACAGAATAAAGATCCACAACTAAATGCCATCTGTGTCTTTTGCTACTAAGGAGACCCTTAATATAGATTTAATGCGAACTTCATATGTGGTAACTCACGCTTTTATCGTGGACGGAAGATGTACTCATATCTAATTCAGTGCCAGTCATATCTGCAAAAAGTATTACCAGGTAATCTAGAAAAAATGAAAAAGGTACATTTTTACTTCTTGCTAATCTTACTAATATTATAAATGCAAAAGTTTAGATGGATGTTCGTTAGAGTTTGTAGCCTAAATGGCTGAACGGATCTCAATAAAGTTTGGCATAGAAATAGAGGATAGTCTAGAAGAACACGTAGGCTACTTACTTTTGTGTTTTTTTAATCCACGCGGACGGAGTCGCGGGCGAAATCTAGTTCTAGATAAAGTTATCTATTATCCTAACTCGGGGGTAAAACTTGAGATCAACGAACCTTACCAACTTGACTCAATAATGTAAAGTTAGGTGCTTTAATTTGTATTATTAACGACTCCTAGTTAGCAAAATGTTTCAAACGGATCCATTGAAATAAACTTCTGAGAAATATCTTGAATTGCTGTTAACATTTCACTTAGTAAAATCAGACAAATATCGAGTTCATCGAATTATAACTTGTTATATGAAATGCTAGCTTACGCCCGCGCAAGTGTTCGCGTAGTATTAAAAAAAACGACATATATGTCAATCTTCATCGAGATCCGTACAGCAATTTCGGCTACAATCGCTTTTTATAATATTCGTAAGAAGTGAGATATAATTTCTCCTAAACTAAACACTGAATGTTGAAACTAAAATGTCAATATGTGGTATTTAGTTCAATCAATACGCAAGTGTTTGCTTTTAAGTGAGGAGTGTCTGCATCGTTATATATAGGAAACGACGTGGAAATATGTAAAAGGGAATTCTGTACTCGTATTTACACACCGCAGTATCGAACGCAACCATTTAGATAACCTAACAAGCTATTAAGATGCGAACTGCGGCATATTTGTTGTTCAAATAAATGAATATTATACATTTTTTTTATTTATAAAAATAATTATTGATTCTCATTTATCTTTCAAGCTCTTTCATAGACATACTTAACTTTACCCTACCGTAAACACATTATTAAACGTCGACATAATAGATGTACTACAGTAAAGTTAAAAGTAAAACCAAATCCCTTTGGAGACGTGGCGCACTAGGTTGACTGAGCGTATTGCGCATAAACCCACCGTACGAGCTGTACTTATGGTAGACCATCAGTGACGTCAAAGCATAACTTTTAGGCTGACTCAGGTACGAATACGGGTGCTTCGGGGTGTACCTACATAGGATAGGACGTGAAGAGACGGCTAGGTGTTGGCACTATGTAGGAAACCTGGTTTCGGCTTCGCACTCTCTTGGAATGCCCGGCGTAGACACCAGAGCGATTAATCCTGGCTCTGCGAGTCGGTCTGGATCTGTCGTTGCCACCAATCGTGTCTACTATGCTGACAGACATCTCGAATTTAAGTGTACTATTTTGTATTCATTTTGCAAAATACGACTTTGGACGTAATAAGTAAACAACTGTTATAGTAATATATAAATATAAATCATAATATTAATACGCGAAACGCTATTATACCTATTTTAGAGAAATTACCCAACACGTGAATATGTAATTGGGCGCAATAGAAGTTATTATGGAGGAAGTGCGTAAAGCGATTATAAAAGAACAGATTATTGTAAATTGTGGTCGAATTTGGATAAATGAACGACTACTAACATGTATAAACATATGAAATTCTAAAAGCCAATGTTTCTTTTCAAATCGTATGTCAACAAGCGCCTGCTAAGTTCAAATAAACATGAATAGACAGGCATCCGGATGATAAATTTGCTCCGGAAATATTGCACTGCGGCTCCCACGAGATATTTGCTTTCGGAGCCGTGCCTTAAAAATCCGGATTTCAGTTTTTAAAATTTCTATCTTCCGTTGCCGAGTATACCTTCATTTTGTTCTCCAACTTGAGATACTTCACTGTAGCGCTCTCGAGAAACTCTAGATCTAGTTGACGTCGTTGACTTGAATACGTCAAACTTTACAAATAAGCTTGCAATAGAATAATCCTAATGGAGTGTTTCGAATAAGTTTTGTATTGTAAGATCACATTTATCGCATTTATGCCGGGTTGCTGAAGTTTCCTTTTATTTTATTATTACCTAGCGATTCTTAGAAGATTCTAGAAGAGTGGAGAAACACCCTCCGAGAGATGGTCAAGGAGAGTGGTCGCGACCCTCAGGAATGAGGCAGCGATCTTTTGTGAGAGTGATTCTTTAGTGTTATGTTTAAATAGCATAAGTACACTTTATGGATTTTAACCTCACTGAGTACAATCTTGTAAGGAAACCTCGAAAATGAAAATAGTGCAATGAAACCCGTAAAATTATATGAATTACATAGATATCCCATTTTAAAAATTATTAATTCTTTATAAAAAAAATAAATCAATTGAAATTAAGAAATTGTCTTAGTGATATATTTGAATTTTTAAAATAAGATAAAAAAATACATAAGGTTATTAAGATTAGAGTAATTAGAAAACCAAAGAAAGATCGAGGGAGCGACGCAAAAGGTTTTGAAATTATAGGGCTCAACTAATTTGCAGTTTTTCTTTTCTACAAGTAACAATTAATTTAATTAGAAAGACGATAAGCACAAAAACAAGTGGTAAAAATTAAGGAAAAATGTAGTCAAAAAAATATAATTAAGTAAAATTTCACTTATCAGCAGAATAATATACAGTTTCTAAAATGTAAGAAACATTTGCTGGTATCATTTATAACAAAACTGCTTAAAGCGTATATCTGTTAAGGGTTTTGTACTTCCCCTTTGAGTATATTCAAAAACTTACTAATATTATAAATGCGAAAGTTTGGATGGATGGATGTTCGTTAGAGTTTGAGTTTCTAGTTTATAGTGCTGAATGTATCTCGATTAAATTTGGCATAGATGTAGGGAATACTCTGGAAGAACACATAGGCTGATTACTTTTGTTTTGTTTTTTAATTCCAATCGGACGGAGTCGCGGGCGGAAGCTAGTTAATAATAGAATAAAGCTGATCAAAATTACATAAAATTTCATAGTAATAAGTACTTACCTAGTTTGACATAGTATTTTTCTGTTATTTGTTAAGAAGCGTGAAGTTTACACTTAATTTAACTTCGAACTATTTCACATGATCATCAAGGAAAAGAATAAAATATTTTCTAAACATGAATGTATTTGATAATAACCGACCGTCTAAAATAATGTTTTGACAGTGTAATGTCAAGACATTTATTTTGACAATGTCAAATTGTTGTCAATTTAGATATGTCTTTTTGTTTCAAAAAGTTTATAAATGATTACGTTCATAATATTGTTAACAGTTTTTCCCATTATATGCGCAAGCAACCTAGACAACATACTATACTTACTAATAATCAAATCAAACTAATATTATAAATGCGAAAGTTTAGATGGATGGATGGATGGATGGATGGATGGATGGATGGATGGATGTTAGAGTTTGTAGCCTAAACGGTGGAACGGATCTCGATAAAATTTGCCATAGATGTAGAGGATAGTCTGAAAGAACACATAGGCTACTTGCTTTTGTTTTTTAATTCCACGCGGACGGAGTCGCGGGCGAAAGCTAGTATTATATAAATGCGAAAGTATGGATGGATGGATGGACGAATTGATGTTTGTTAGAATGTATCTCCAGAACGGATCAATGGATTTCTATGTTTGCACAGATGTAGAACAAAGTCTGGAAGAACACATAGACTAGTTTCGATGTTTGTACTTCATACCATTTTATATTATAGAGACTGTATGGTACGACAGATAGTCGCTAATAACTTAGATCTGTTGCCATTATAGTGAGTTTCCTCACCCGTAAAACCTGTGCATGAGTATGCTATCAATTACTTTGCTATTTGGTTGACTCATCATCACCAGTTCACTATACGTCCCCGCTGAGGGGCTCGGAGCATACCCTAGTAAGGAGTGACTAGGCCATAGTCAACCACGCTGGCCTAGTGCGTGTTGGTTGATTTCACACATATCTTTGAATTTCTTCACCGATATGTGCAGGTTGCATCACGATGTTTTCCTTCACCGTAAGAACGTCGGGTAAATTATGTAAATATGATATTCGAAAAAACGAAAATAACATTGGTACATGGCGGGATTCGAACCCAAGACTTGTAGATTACAAGTCAAGTGCTTAAACCACTGAGACACCGACGCTCTGGTTTGGTTGACTACAATAATTGGAAACAAAAATAATATTTGTATAACCATGTCTTCTATCGTTAACTATCTTATTGAATGGAAATCCACTTCAGGGGAAGGAAGTTTTTTTTTATAAAAATGTATTAAAGAATCAATACTCGATTCTCTTTTAGTATGTTTGATTTCGCGAATTTAAAAGATGTCATATTTTTATCGAGTATGCTTGTCTAAGTCCAACAGGCTCTCGATTTCAGTGGCCTCTTACATAGCGTGTTCTATCTACTTGAATCATATTTTAACGGAAAATGTTTTATTGTCGTGCACAATATTGTTCAGAGAGCACAAATATAAGCTTTGAGAAATTTAAGTTAAACTAATTCAATACTAGACCTAGGTATCTCAGAGATGAATACGAGTATAAACTTAACTAAACTTCTTGTTATTGACCGACTTCCCAAAAGAAGGAGGTACTCAAGTCGTCTGTATGGTTTTTTTTTATTTTTTTTATGTGTGTTACGCGATAGCTTCGGCCCTGGTGGACCGATTTTGAAATTTTCTTTTATCCGAAATCTACCTTGACTGACACCGACATCAAAGTAAGAATAATTATACAATATAGACATAACAGCTACAATAAGTGAGATTTAAGGTTTAAGTAATTTTAAGGAATTATTTAGTTACTTTTTAGTGTGTTTTTATTTTCGAGAATGTTTTGTTTTTAATGTTTTTTGTTTGAAAGTCGGTTTTGATTTTTATAAATAACCATTCGAATTAATAACATTCCAATAGTTATCTTTATTCTAGGACTGCCAATAATTAATAAAAATAACAAATACAATATTTATTAAAGGATGTAAAATGAAATAGTGATATTCAAAAAGAAAAATATGAATATATTTCTAAATTGTTTCAATAAACATTACATTTAAAATAATAAAAAAAACCATAACCCATTGATAAGCTTATAAACTTTATACTTAAAAGAATATAAAATGTTTCAAAAAAAGAAAGATGCTGTGTTAATTACGGCGAATAGTGAACACAGCTGAAAACGGTCTGGGCGCCGAAATTAAACCGATTATTGGTTCCAACGAAGGAAGCTTGCAGTCAATGCTGTCGACCTCAAACTTCTGCAGGATGCCAACAAACACGATGAAAACGAAGGACTTTGCCAAAGTATCTCCGGGGCATCGACGACGACCTGTTGATAAAATAAATAAAATTAATAACATTATTCAATGACGCCATGTAAATATAAAATTGCGTTTATTCGTAAGTAATAAAGACACCCAAAAAGAAGAACTCGAAATTCGTGTAAAATTGCGCAAAATCTCCGAACGACTGCTGAAAAAACATGAAAAAAAAATCGCAACCCTGCACGAAACTTCAAATTTAATTTGCGCTCATGAACTTCAAAAAACGAAAAAGGGCTCGACATGACCGCTTTCTAAACGCCGACAAAAATTGCATTTGCACAATTTTAGTAGAGCTGAGTTGTAAAGCATTTAAAAATGAACAAAAAACAGCGTATGTTATGTTGTTTCATAAATATTTATATGAATTAAAAAAATGCGAAAGTTTAGATGGATGGATGGATGTTAGAGTTTGTAGCCTAAACGGTTGAACGGATCTGGATGAAATTTGGCATAAATTTAGAACATAGTCTGGAAGAGCACATAGGCTACTTACTTTTTTTTAATACCATGCGGACGAAGTCGCTAGCAAAAGCTAGTAATTAATAATTATTAATGATGATAAATTGCTATCGTCATTACATAATATTAAAAATAATAAAAATATGCACAAGATTAATTGAACAAACCAACATTTTCTTAATCAGCACAGCACACCGCACAGCATATAAAATAACACAGCTACACTACTTATAAGAATTTAAGACATCGTCTTTAAGACATATTTATCAATTCCTATGAATAAATTATGCTTAAAACTATTACTTTAATTTTTTATGTCAATAACTGACAACGAAACTTCTTTGCTTTACGATATCTTAGTCGCATCACATACCCCTATATTATACGATTATACCTAATTTAACTTAAAAATATACATAAAGATAAAATTTGAAACTCACCTAAGCCAAACGGATACAAATGCTCAACATTTCTCAATCCGCCTTGTTGATCTATAAATCTCTCCGGCTTAAACTTCTTCGGTTCGCACCATATCTTTGGGTCAACATGTAAATCACCAACTGCCATGAGGACTGTCGTCTCTTTTGGTATGAAGTAACCGTCTATGTATGTATCAGCAAGTGTACGTCGGGGACCCATTAAAGGTACAATCGTGTAATAACGATAGACTTCTTGAAGGAATGCATTTGTATAGACCAGTCTGTGCAAAAAAGACATCAATTAATCAATTTAGTAACTAGCGGCCATCTTTTTTACGTTTGGACAAAGTTATCGTCCAGACAGCTAAGTTTACCGAAGTACCCCAAGCTATTTTAACCTACATGTACATTGTATTGTGCAATTGTTAAAGGATTAGAACTAGTTGCGTTCAATTACGTTGTCAGCAACGTAGCGTTTCGAACGAATAATAACAGCTTTATACTATACTAGCTGTTCGCGTGCGGCTTCATCCGCGTGAAATAATAAAAACTTTATTTTATAATATAGTTTACATTTGTCAAATTATCAATTGCAAATGTCAAAATGACATGACATGATGACAAACCATCGCAATCTTGCTTCCTTGATGTTGACAGCAACTAATAGTCTCTTTCCCACATTAAGGTTTTTATCCAAAATATTTACCCCTAAGTTTAATGGCGTGAAAATATAATATATTATAGCCTAAAGCGTGACGTAAGTGTAGGGCTTTTTATTAAAAAAAGAATTTTTAAAAATATGCTGTGAGCAATCATCTTAGGTCAGCAATGACATCTTAGGCAACAAAGAAGTGTGTGTTTACGCTTTATTATATTAGTATAGATAGTCGCATTACCAAAGGGGTCTGAAACTAGAAGACGCCTAAATCAATCTTAACTTATTTCTTTCTCGATAGTCAGGTACACCGCATTAAAATCTTTGAGATAAATATCACGTACCTAGGTGTAATTATAACTTTGAGGAAAATAGGTTCAAGAATCGTAGAAATTCAATTGTTTTTTAAGTTCTCAAAGGTTTCCTTCATATTCAATTATAAGAAATAATGAGGAATTAAGAAATCATACCTCATATACTTACATACTAATATTATAAATGCGAAAGTTTAGATGGATGGATGGATAGATGTTTGTTAGAGTTTGTAGCCTAAACGGTTGAACGGATGTCGATGAAATTTGGTATATATGTAGACGATAGTCTGGAAGAACACATAGGCTACTCACTTTTTTTTTATTTTCTCGCGGACAGAGTCTCGGATAGAGTCGCGGGTGAAAGCTAGTAAATTATAAAAGTACTACAACCGTAATACCACTTTTACTGCACACGTATAAATTACACGGATTATTCTATAATTCAAGCGATAACAAATGAAAGTAGGCTGCAGTACCGAGTACCAATCATTTTGACAAATTAATGTTGCAATGCAGATATAACAAACGGTCGCAACGAACATGTTCGAGGATTAATAGAAATATTAATTCTCACATTAACATGAATAATGAACTGTATTTGATAAAAAAAATAACTCTACAAAACGTTTAGTCATGTTCCTACAAACCCATTACGTCCTTTCGAAAATATAATTCAAAATCAATAAGTAGACAAGATAAGATCATAAAGAAATATGATGTAGATTTCTCTTCTTTATACTCGTATAATACGTATTTATATATAGGTATATGATATAGTAAGCTAGTTGAGTAAACAAACGCAATTGAATTTATGGAATTGGGGGATTTGAAAACATGATTTGGAATAGGCTTTTGATGTTTTAAAGATTGAATAATTTTACTAAATGAGGTCGTCTTTGTTCAAACAACACATTGTATTCGCTTACATAAATTTCAGCTATGAATCGAAATATCTGGGCCGAGATATTAACATATATTATACTGCACAGCCACTGGCTATGTTCCGTATAATCAAACCAGCTTAGTGTGGAAAGTAATGCAATATTTAGACGATATCTCTTGTAATCTCAGCTCCTTGGTAGCTGATTTGAAATTTAAAGATCTCTGCGACACAGTTACACAAAACGGTACCTTCTTCTAAATACATATATTTGTTGGTGCGAAGATTGCAAAAGACAACCAATCCTAGAGGCGAATTTTAACGAAAATGTTCTTTCGAATTTAGAGTCTAAAAGATAGAAGAAACAGCAATTTTCGCGTACAAATATTTCAGAACAAAAACTCATTTATTTTTAAACCTGATTGAGATGTTTTGGCTATGCTCATTAATTCCATACCTACTCTGGAGTTAAGAGCTCTAATTTCTGTCATGTATGAGGAGAACAAAGGACTCCGTCGTAATCAATTTGTATTCAAACAAATATTTATAAATATAAACCCAACACAAATTTTACGACAATTTAAAAATTTTATTTGTTTATTTCATAAGCAGTCTTAAGAGCCCCCGCGTACTACAGACTTTTTATCGGCTGATAGTTCAGTGCTTAATTAGAACGAACATTGGGTTGCCTGTAAGAAATTGCTTACAGCAATAAGGCCGCCCTTGCGCAATTCTAGTTTTAGCTTTTAAGTATATGTTTGGTAACTTTGTGCAAAAAGAATAAATAAATAATTATTTATTTATTTACTAGCTTTCGCTCGCGACTCCGTTCGCGTGGGATTAAAAAAAACAAAAGCAAGTAGCCTATGCGTTCTTCCAGACTATCCTCTGCATCCATGCCAAATTTCATCGAGATCCGTTCAGCCGTTTAAGCTACAAACTCTAACAAACATCCATCTATCCATCCATCCATCCATCTAAACTTTCGCATTTATAATATTAGTATAAAGTATAATAGTATATTATTATTAATAATAACATGTATAGTAGTGCGCAAATTACACCCATTTTTTTATAAGATTTTAGCTTTTCATCTCAACCCGATTAAGTTATCGGCCGATAAGATGTAGTGTGCGAGAGCTCTTAGTACCGCCATTTCAACGCGATTTGAACATATTCAAATTGCAGAACTGTGGAGCGGATCTATGTACATCTTCTTTTATATCCCTTCTATATCTTTCACCATAATCTTGTATTTTATCTTTCAAATATGTCACTAGGGACAATACAATAGCATCAATAAACACTTACCTGCTCATATCAGACCAAGTTGGTGTTGCGGTGCCCAAAATCTGATTTATTTCCTTGTAAATCTTATCTTGCATGTCTTGGTTTCTCAATAAAGTAAGCAATGCAAACGACAGTACATTACTAGTTGTTTGTGATCCAGCGATAAGTACATCGAGACATATGGTTTTTAATTGATCCTCTGCAATGAAAATTGGCAAATACAGTAATCGAGTTTAACTTCAATTTTGTCGAACAACGCCCGTTTTCGAATCCCCGGGGAAAGGCTATCAGAATCGACCATTCATGCAATATGTAGAGTTACTGTAATCAACGAAATGAATAAGCGAATACATGAACCAATTTAAATAATGTTATTGAAGCAAAAGAGTTTCTTATTCATAGATTCTTTAAAGTCTCATTTTAAGTAGACGATAAACAAGCAAGGTGGTCAAATGAGTAATATGTCGCCGTTATTTATTGGATAGAAAAAGCGATATTTCATTGTTCCATTTGTTCCTTATTCCATTTCTCTTTTAAAAAGCGAGAAGGGTATCTAACTAGAATCTGGTCTCTGAACTCCCTGACCTTTTACGAAAATTTACAATAACTTTTAGGTAATAATGATATATAATAAAGATAAAATTTAAAACAATTTGATAAATAGATATGACGCTGGAAATATTATTTTAACACAATGCGGCGAACAAAAACCTTTCTTGTTAATTGACTGCTGCATCCTGCAATTAAACTTGAGCCAATATTATAAAATATTTTATACTCTAATTATAAAAGGATTTGCTTACTCGTTTATTAGAATTGTAGCAATTCATCCATCACAATCATAAAATCGTCTTCTAAGCTTATTTACCCTTTCATTAATCACACATAAGGCGTGAACTTTTCATCCATACTCTAACAATTATGAATACTAGTGATTCTTTTTTAAATTTCACAGAATGTATTTTGACATCAAAAGCGAAAATGTTCGTGGGTTTCTATCCGCTACGGAACATCAAGCCCTACAACAGATCGACGGATCGTATCAATACGTGGCGTAAGCTATTTTTGATCTTTCACATTTTTATTGTAATATTTAATACTAGCTGTTGCTCACTTCGCCCGCGTGGAATTAAAAAATAGCCTATGTTACTCACGGATAAATTACCTTTCTAAAGGTGAAAGAATTTTTAAAATCGGCACAATCGTTTCTGAGTTACTTCAATACATACAAAAATGCAAAAATACAAATCTTTTCTCTTCATAATATTAGTAAGTATAGACTAGCGTTCGCCCGCAAATCAAAACAACAATATGTAGCCTATGTGTTCTTCCAGACTACCCTCTATATCTACACCAAATTTTAGAATGAACTCTAACAAACATCCATACATCCATTCATCCAAACTTTCGCATTTATAATATTAGTAAGAAGTAAGATTGCACCTGTCATGTGCTGCAAGACTTTTTCACGTGCTAATGATTCAATACTTTAAATTATCGTTTTAATTGTCTCTTGCGAAGTGAAATACATATGTTGTAATTTTATTAATCTTATTAATTACCTGTGAAACCTTCCCTTTTATTCTCCATTTCCTCTAAAAAGGCGTATATAAAATCAGTTCCACCAACCAACCTCTTCTTATGTTTTTCAATGTGTTCCTGAAATAAATCACTTTATTATTTACTAGATGTTGCTCGCGACTTCGCCCGCTTGAAATAAAAACATAATACAAAATATAGCCTATGTTACTCACAGATACATTACCCTTCTAATGGTGAAACAATTTTTAAAATCGACCCAGTAGTTTTTGCGTGAATCAAATACATACAAAAATATAATACAAATCTTTCCCCTTTATAATATTAGTATAGAATAGTATAGACTAGATGTTGCTCGCGTCTTCGTCCGTGAGGACATAAAAAAATGTAATCAATATAGCCCATGTTACTCAGTCATAACATAGCTATTTATTGGTGTGAGATTTTTTTAAATCGGCCCAGTAGTTTTTTCACAAATCTTTGCTCTTTATAATATTAGTATAGATATAGATATGAGATAACTCTTTGTAATTAATATATTTCGTGATCTCCCAAGTTAAGAATTCCTAGAAAGTAAAGGTCTAAAACACTTAAGTAATTTTAACTGCAAGGTTTTCGGTGTGTTAAAATTTTTCAGATAGGGGTTTTATGTGTTACAACCGATCACTTGGGACTCTTGTTATTTTCAAATGATATACTAGTATGAATTGCCATAAATATTTCAAAAATACACGTTCACTAAAATGGTAGCATCAGCATATTTTGTGTAAGTATTTGGAAATTGTTCCCGTATGTACATTTAACTGGATTGGATAGATTTGATCGTCTCGTCTGACTTTAATTAGCCATTATTACGAATTGATAGTTGCAGTAAATATAAATTACCTCGATAACAGCAGATATTTGCTCGTTCATCCTATGTATAAGAGAATAACCACTCAATTCGGGAAATATATATCTGCACCAAGGTGCTTGATTCAGCAAACCTCCAGCAATCGAAAACGCTTTGGATCGTGCACTTAATAATTCCAGCAAGTACTTTAAACGTTTTTCTTCTATACGCTCTCCTGCACCAATTACCAAATATATTAATAAAATACTTAGGACAGTAAAAGAATATATCTATTACAAGTTATTATATAAAAAATCATCTTCCCGTCATTATTCTACTCCCGTAGTTACTATGCAAATATCGTAAGCTACTTATTAACTGCGATAACTATTTGACATAATGTAGCAGACACTTTATTTTTAGTAACCAGATACGCGATCTCAGAATTTGTTTGGTTCATGTAGCCTTGTATGCTAGAGTACATATATAACCCACTATTATTTTGCGAACAGTTTGTCGATTTTCCATTTCGTTGTTAAAAAAATGGTACGTTCTCATAGTCTAAGAACAAAATGTTGTAACACAACAGTGTTAGAGCACTCTTTAATATCTTCGGACGATTCGATGCAATACCACGGCCACATAGAAGACAGACGAGCAGTGGGAGCAATACCGTTTCGCCTGATGAGAATGCGTGCTGAAGGCCTAATTTTAGTCCCATTCCCTTCCCACCATTTTCTTATGAGGAAAGGAATGATAGGGAATAAACATATCACTAACTTTGTTAAAACAAAACACTTTTAAAGGAATAAGTACAGCAATGCTTGATTTTGAAAGGAAGATATCGTATTCAATTCATAAACCCATTCCAAAACCAATGATGGTATTTCGCAATGCTCTTCAATTCGATTATAGGTAGCATGTTAGCCGTTTTGTTCTTTAACCTTGAAGTCTAAATAAGTCGTTACTTCGATTCATGTAGTAATCACACGTGTAGATCCGGTAGCGTCGTAACAATGAGACTATTCCACGAAGCAAACGTTAATATTATAATCGGATTGTTTCAATATCACTTGTTTCATTTCGTACAATAAGTCCACAAAGATTAACATGTATTTGTGTCTAATTATTTAACGTTATCGCAGTTAAAGGAAATTTAAAATTACTGGATACGGAAGGAATTATGGATGATGCCTCAATCTACAAATCTCTTTCTCACTTTCCCTCTCAAAGGTGTGATAATACTAAATATGATAAATTGAATTACAAAAATAAATTACGGTCAATTACCAGCAATGTAAGTCCACAGAACATTCATAACGGATGTCGCCAACACATTTTGGGGATCGCAGGGTTTTCCGCGGAACCTCTTAAAGCTTTTTAATATGCTCATCATCTCATTTTGAATCTCTTTCTCCATTTTAGATTTCCCAAAGCCAACACTCCTTAACTGTTTCACCGCAAACAATCTTTGCTCTCTCCACAAAGGGCCATCAGCAAATGTTATACCTATGGATGACAATAATCAAATAAATAAGAAGTACTCATAAATGAAATAAAAAAATAACTTAATTTACTAATAATCACAAACAAGTTATTGTTGTTTTAAATTGAACTAGCTAATATTAGGAACTATTTAATGTATTTGAATTATCATTCATTTCACAGCACAATTATTAAAAAAAATATATAATATATATGATGTTAAACATCAACTTGACGATAATAACAATTAGTCAACTTAGTATAACGATTGTCGCCAATAGACGTTGCTATTATCAAAATCTGAGATTTTATAATTAGGGAATTTCTTACCCAATCTCTTTCCAAGACAACGCAGTCTTATGAAAAAGTTATCTGGCCTGCCTTCGAATTCCTTCTCCGTGAATACCTGTCGAATATTTTTCTCTCCGTATACAACAACAATCAGTTCCATTCCCATTTTTAGACCCAGAACAGAAGTTGAGAATTCCTTCGCCAAAGCTGTGAGAGCCTTCCATTGTGATCCGTGTTGGATAGTCAACTCGTTTACAACATTGCTGCAGCCAAAATATGGCATCCATTTCGGGCCTGTAACAAATACTTTGAATAAACTAAACCAAATTTTGATGTAAAAAAGCAGATTCGAGAGTATATAAAGGTGTCATTAAAGGAAAGAAAGAAATAAAAATGTATTTGAAGATCATCTGTAAGTAAATTATTTATTTTTCCAAAAGCAACTAAACAAAATAAAAACTAGTTGTTCATCTATACTAATATAATAAAGCGTAAACACACACTTCTTAGTTGCCTAAGATGTCAGCAATTACAGCATACTTTTGAATAATTCTTTTTTTAACAAAAAGCCCTACACTTACGTCACGCTTTAAGCTATATATTTTCACACCATTAAACTTAGGGGGTAAATATTTTGAATAAAAACCCTAATGTGGGAAAGAGATCATAAGTTGCTGCCAACAAGGAAGCAAGGTTGCCATGGTTTGTCATCATGTCATGTCATTTTGACATTTACAATTGATAATTTGACAAATGAAGGAAAACAATGAAATAAAAATTTTATAATTTCACGCGGATGAAGCCGCAAGGGACCAGCTAGTTTAATAATATTGAGGGTCACTGTACCCTTTTTAGCCCTTTAATATTCCCTTCCAATAATCAAATGAAAGTTTAGTTTTCGTCATATTTTGATTTGAGGGAGCGACAACTTCACGGATAAATATCGCCATCTTTATCATTTTGAAATTCCAGAAAAAACATAATTTGTGCTGATTTAACACGTAGTTTTGTTTGCTACCTAATGAAGAGAATGATGATGCTACCTTACGATTACTCGATATTGTTAATTCTATACGAAAAGTAAAGGTTATCTCGTCTTTGCTTGAATAATCCTCAAGCTGTATTTAGTGAAAATTTAATAATTTAAATAGTAAACAATTACTATGGGCACTTACGTCTTAAGTTGCAAATTATTTGAATATGTTTTTGTTTACAACATGGGGTAATTTAGAAAGAAATTAGGGATTTTTTGCTTACTGTTAACTCTAAAAATTAGCAAGCGCCCCCCTGTCTATTTCAAGTGACTCAAGTGCCACAAGATTCTTGTCGGTCTATAATGGATGTTAAAATTAAATGAATATAATATTAATGTCAGAAACTATAATGCTTTTCGAGGATCATCCCTTGAATATTTCGCAAACAGAGCTTTTAGTAAAACCACTTTACGCGTACAAAGAGAAAAAAATATTTTCCATATTTTCAATAAAATACGCTGAAGTATCACCGTCAGTGCAAAAAATAATAGCGTTTGCAAATTGAATTATGATACTCATAAAAAAGGGTTTTATTTTACCTTGTATAGAAACGAGATAAAAAAGTAAAACGATTTTTTAATTTCCTTCTTATTTCGCAGACAGTTTTAAACATATAAAAAACTAGCTGTTGCGCACGACTTCATCGAGTGAAGTTTAAAAGTTCGAAACTTACGTTTGCCCCTCTTTTCAACCTTTACAGTATTAATTTGAAGGTAGCCTAAAATACCTACACTTCAGTAATCTACGTAATAACAGAAATCTACTGATACAAGATTCCATATTTCTAAACCCGGTAGTTTGTGACCCGATATTTGGGTTACCCTTATTGTTTGTGTTCGCGATATCTTCTAAACTTTTTGTCCAATTTAAATACTGTAGGGGACAATTATATTCTACATTAAATCTCCTGGCAAAAAACACTTTTATTTGGATAAGTATCAATATTGTAATCAATAACACAACTCCGCAAATAGCATGCGGTTTTTTATTTTATTTTATAAACAAAAAAAGTGGTTATTGTAAGAAAACCGTTAAAGATAGATATATGCTATCGCGGACTTTTCTGTAGAACTTTTTGAGATCTACAATTCCTTCATACATCATTTTTATATACCTTTAACGGTTTAGGCAGCGTAAGCCGAGAAAAGGTAATATTTAGTGAATGTTTAACGCCGGGGTCCAGAAATACACCGTTTATTAATGGCTCCTAAACATTAGTAATAATAAAGTATAGCCTATGTTACTCACAGATAAATTACCTTTCTAATGGTGAAATAATTCAAATAATCGGCCCAGTAGTTTTTACGTAATCGAATACATACAAAAATACAAATCTTTCCTCTTTATAATATTAGTATAGGTAGATATACCGACGAATTGATAACCTCCTTTTTTGGGAAGTCTGTTTAAAAGACAGACGAAAGTAGTGTTTGTTAATTTTTTTATCTTTATTAAAACTTTACGTAGATCATATCTGTTAAAACAGATTTCTGTTGTTTGTTTTAATTAAATAATTGATGTGATTTTTAACAACTGATTTGACAATAAAACACTCATAAAGGAATAAAGTGGCCGGTGCACGAATTGTTTACATTAAACAATATATATGTAAAATAGAGTTTGTCAAAAATCCATATATAAATACTGTATTACTTTTTTGTGAAAGGTTAAGTATCGTAAATGTGATGATCGTTACAAAGGTTCATGGGTTTGCATCTTGTAAAAGAATCGAGAGAAGTGAGATAAGATTGCGTCAAATGACTGAAACGTTATAATCATTTTAACTATATATCTACTCGTACTATACGTACCAGTTCGTATGTATTATTTTATAATCGTAAAATAATTACAAGAATTTGCATAGCATTCTACGTATCATGATTATGTTAACAGAGTATGGGACGCTGTCAACTGAGACTTGAATTAACTACTGACCACAACCACTGCACAATACGTACGGTTAATATTGCAGAACACCGGACTTGTCAAGCCATTGTAGCGAAATGACATTTACCGTGTTATGACGTCAGTCGTACGTAGTTAATTAACACATTCCATTATAAATGTATTGCTTTCTAATAATGTTACTTGATATCTTTTTTTATCTATTTTGTATCTATGCTAATATAATAAAGCGTAAACACACACTTCTTTGTTGCCTAAGATGTCAGCAATTACAGCATATTTTTGAATAATTCTTTTTTTAATAAAAAGCCCTACACTTACGTCACGCTTTAGGCTATATATTTTCACGCCATTAAAGTTAGGGGGTAAATATTTTGGATAAAAACACTAATGTGGGAAAGATATCATGAGCTGCTGCCAACATCAAAGAAGCAAGATTGCCATGGTTTGGTCATCATGTCATGTCATTTTGACATTTGCAATTGATAATTTGCCAAATGTAGGTAAACAATGAAATAAAGTTTTTATAATTTCACGCGGATGAAGCCGCAAGGGAACAGCTAGTGTATAACATTTCGCTTTGTATACGTTTTTAATAGGGTCAAGTAACACCTTTGTGATCAATTTATTAGTCTGCATTTTACGTATTATAAAATAGTAAGCACTTTTTATAAGATTCTGCTAACTTCGTGTTATTTCCCATAAGAACCTGACAAAAATAATTAGCAAAGTTGCATCAGTTCACGCACAACCAAGATACATTGAGATTCGACTTTTTATCTTACTAATGTTATAAATGCGAATGTAAGGATGGATGGTAACACGTAACTTCAGATCGGCTGTATATATGTATTTGTAGAACATTGTCGAGGAAAACACATAGGGTACTAAACAAGTCTTAGGCGACATCTAGTAACTATTATGTAGATTATAAAATCATGTTGATACGGGACTACAAAATTAAACCGCAAAGCGACGATAAAAAAAAACGTTATTTTGTTCTAATCTGTAAAGTACATTTTTTTAAATCGCTTTCTTGTTTTAAAATTATTTTAATAAAAATTATATAAATATCTATGCAGGCGAATTAAGAATCTCCTCCTTTTTGGTAGTCGGTTAAAAATATAGATTTTTGCAATCACATTTAATACAAAAATATTTTTTGTACTGTGGCGATCATACAGATTTTTATACTTGCTTTTATTTTGTAATTACTATTTCAACTAAGGCTTTGTACTATTTATTAAAAACTTATTTTTTTCATTTAAAAATTTTCAGTTTGTTAAATTTTATTTCTATAATTGATACGCATTGTTGTTAGATTAGACAAAATAAATGGTTTATTTCTATACCATTTCATGCTAAAATAAATTAGACCGTACAATTCCCAATGGCATTGTTGTTCTAAATTTAACTTGACAATTCGTGTTCAGCGGGCCATTTGTCATGTGGTTTGTTTTAATAGAACCAATATGCGATAATATTTCCAACCACTCTACGGAATAAAATACTTCTTTCCTAAAACTAATACTGAATTTCAGTTACGTTTTTTACTGATATTATTCGCACTTTATTTTAGAGATCCTTTTAACTCCATTCAGAGTTAAACCGTCAAAAAATACATACCTGGTGGATAGTTTCTAGGTTTGATGACACTTTTAAATATAATAATAATTATTATTATCAAAATCAAAATAAAAGATAATGGAATCATTGCGTAAACAGGCGTAAATCTGCGCGCGCGTCTATTTTACGATTGACAGACAGAGTGTCCACGTCTTGCCACTTGAGACGTCTACCGACTGACTGATTGTTACTGATCCAGTCCGATCCCTTTTAAACGATCCTTATAATCTTTATGGATAAAGTCGAATACATCAAATAAAGAGGACGAGGACAATATAGACGTCTAACGGTTTTCAAATGTATTGCGTTTGCATTTAATGACAACGGAAAGTTATAAAATATGTCTACATTATTCTATGTATAATGTAAAATGTTTTTTGTTCGATCAAAATTGATAATATTATACTCATTTTCTCATTTTCTTCAGAGCGTCATACGACAAAGCAACATACTTATTAGTGATTCTGACGCTGCCGCACCTCAATTAAAATATTTTCATTGTGATTGGCGCCAATTGTTGTAATGACGTCACGTGTACATTTTATGGACATCTTAGTAATAGATATTCTACTCTACTCTATAGAGAAACTTAAGGTCTACTGATAGTTGGGTTCATCATCATCATCGTGGTTGACCTGGCCAATTGCGGGTTGGTTGACTTCACACATATCTTTGAATTTCTTTGCCGATATGTGCAAGTTGCATCACGATGTTTTCCTTCACCGTAAGAACGTCGGGTAAATTATGTATGTAAAAAATCAAAAATCACATTGGTACATGGCGGCGGGATTCGAACCCAAGATCTGTAGATTACAAGTCAAATGCTTAAACCACTGAGCCACTGACGCTCTTAAGTTGGGTTAAAGGTGCGTTTTTACAGTGCGATATACCATGTAGACCTTAGTTGTACCGGAAACTCCCCACCCGCCTCGTTATCGTACCACGGCAAGCGTTAATCTACGCATCCGTTTCCGCTAAGAAGACATCCGTTACCACCCTACTATAGACTATACTATAGACATATATATACGGATGAGTACACAGAAATGTTGACGCCAAGTGTTACTTTTGTCCTTCCAACCGCTATAGAAAGAATACCTATTTCTAAGTTATAGCCGTTAATACATTAATTTCTATTGACTCGCCTGGCGAGTTAACTTTCATGCGATAAGTTAATAATAAAATCGGATGTCGGAAGGATTTAAAACAGTAATGTCGAACGATAGATCATTCTGGAATACGAAAACAAAGAATGTGATAAGAACATGGGTGTCAAAATCAAATTATAAATTAATAACTTGCAGTATTAACTGACAGCAACAAAGCTTGTAATTCAGTTGAAAATTTCGCTTTGAAATGTTCGTTACAATGCCGTTGTCCAACTTCTGCAAGTCCAAAATAATTCACAATTGCAGATGGCACTTTTCAAATAAGTTTGAAACGGGACGTTGTTATCAACAACTAGTTACCTCAAACTATTGAATACAAATTATAGTTACTCAATTGATATAAAGATTTAAAACATAATCCATGCAATGAATAATATAAGGAATACTAATAAGCGAATAATACATACATAAATATACGTCTCTACTGAGAAGCTCGACCCCACTATAAATAAGATTTTTTTTTTAACATAATAAAAAGTACAGCACATTATTGTAACTTCGTATAGTCGTAATATTTATAAGTAAAATTATTACGATGTATTTTGATGTTGAAAGAATATAGCTGAGCGCAAAAGCTTTCTTTTCTTTCTTAAGTTAATTAACTAATAACAAAAAAAAACCTTCAAGGTGAAGCTTGTAAGAGATTCTGCCTATTGTTAATTTCCCGTTAATACTTTAGTAACAAACAAGGCTGTGGTTTTATAAAAGAAATATGGCTCAAGGTAGTAACAGGTAAGATAATCGCTCGCCTCTAAACATACGGGAATGCTTTATAGCCCCACCGTAATAAGCGAGTAATTTTATTAAATTACCTCGAATACTCCAGTATTATAAATATTACCAGTGTAATACTTTTTTGATAAAAAATGTAATACGAAAGAATAACAAATTAGGGCGAACTTGCCTTTAATATAACAGAAAGGTTTGTAATTAAATTTCTAATTACAGTATTAAGAAGAACTAGCAACTTATGTTAACATATTACTGTGTATATTTTAAACGTCGTATTTAATAGGTACCTATTATATCACACAGTAATAAGGGACGACACGACAGACCGCCAGGTACCATCCTCACCCTGTCGATGGCTGGCATTCCACAACCGTGCGGTTTTCGCTGAACTTTCTGCCGCGCACAGCCGCGTTTTGGAACTGTCTGTCCTCGGCGGTATTTCCAAACCAGTACGACTTGGGGTCCTTCAAGCAGCGAGCCTACAATTTTCTCTAAGGCGGCCAACGCATCTGTAGTTCCTTTGGTGCTGCGGATGTCCATGGGCGTTGTTGACCACCTCGGTGTTCCCGCCGTTCGTTTGCCCTCTTTTGTTATATAAAAAAAATAATATTATAATATGATTACTTCCAGGAAAGTTTCACTAAAAGCATTTAATTGCACTCGCAAAATGATCGCTATGCAAAGAAGGAAAAAGAGACAGAACGAGCGACAATGCGCCGTTACATTAAGTTTAACAATGCGAGATAAAATGTTGAAAAGAAACAAAGGTAAATCACGTTCGCGCTATCCTTTTAACGCTACGATGTTCTTAACGGCATACTTCATTAGATGACAATTAAACAAAACAAATCAAAGACAATATCGTTGATATTTTTAATCTCATACTTATGTTGTTATGCATTTAATTTAAACTAGTTGTTACTCGCGACTTCGCTCGCGTGAAATTAAAAAATATAGTCTATGTTACTCACAGATAAATTACCTTTCTAACGGTGAAAGAATTTTTAAAATCGGCCCAGTAGTTTTTGAGTTTCAATACGTACAAAAATACAAATCTTTCCTCTTTATAATATTAGTATAGATATAGGTATAGATGTAACACCCCATTGTAATTATTATTACCAGACATTTACGCGAGAAAGATACGTTTTAAAATGAAAACGGAATTACGAAATGATTGTCTAAAAGTGAAGTAACAATAAAAAAGTCACAGACATATCGAGTTCCTTTTTAAAGTTAATAATAATCTTCGTGTTCACAATTTCGAACCCTTTCCCTAAAGGTACCGCTAAAGACCTACCCTTGCTTTGTATTGGCATAATCTGGCCAAATAGCTTTCAGACAGTACGACCGGTTCACGTGAAACCTTTCATAGATTTATATTCCCTAGTATTATAAAGAGGAAAAATTTGGATTTTTATATGTATTGAAATAACTCAAAAACTACTGGATCGATTTCAAAAATTCTTGTACCATTAAAAAGCTACGTAAGCACTGAGTAACATAGGCTATATTTAAAAAAAATGTAATTCCCCAAGGTCGAAGTAACGAGCCACAGCTAGTGTTAAATATTCGTCGAAGTCTTAGCAAAATACAGCAACAACTGTTAATATTTTATTTTCCTAACATCCGTTGAACGTGTATTACGAAATGTTTTCAAAACAAGAGTAAACTGTTGTAATATTTATTTCTTTACCGTACAGGAGAAAGCCGCATTTTATCCAAACGCTTCCCGGTAAGTAAAATATTATGAGCAAAGAGGTAAAAGGTCATAAAACATGATACTGTGTGATTGTAAAAAATAGATTTGATATTTTTTAGATTTTCGTACAAGTATTTATTATAAAAAAACAGTGTTGCTTCCTTGTAGAAAAACCATATTCCTTAGTAATTTAAAAAAAGTCAATCCTTATCTACTTCAAATACCATAAGATAATACTTTCTGCTTACCGTTGTTAGTAATGAATGCAGTAGTTATCATATCTCTAATGCTAAAACTATTAGTCATTCTTTATCAAAGAAATTACCTGCTGGACCATTTTCGATTCCAAAGCTACATATGAGAAGTTAAATATAGGGTATAGAGAAATCAACTAATGTTACTTAAAATTAAGAATTAGGTTAGCAAGACTAGAACTAAACAAAAGGATACGTATACTGCCATCTATGGGTGGGGAAAGAAAGCTATGTAAGATCACTCACCAAAGCCCGTGCGGTGGCCTAATCTATTCGGGTTAGTCCCGGGATTTGAAAAAGAATGCACCTGTCTCCAGCAAAACCCATGGGATATTGAAACTTAGCTTTTGACTGGCATGTCGTAACGATCCTTAATATTTATAAAAAGTGTAAAGGAAAATGTCTGTCATGTCATGTGTCAACGGTCACTAATAAAATCTTGTTTAGTATATATCTGTGAATAAAATAATGAGTTGTGAATAAAACGTTAAGTGCTAAATGGAAAGAGGTAATTTAAAAAATTCTACCTTTTTATAATAAATAATTTGTTCGTAATTTTATATTCAGGACTGACGTACGCAGACTGCTTGCTTGCCTAGCTGTTGATCGCGACTTCGTCCGCGTGAAGTAAAAAAAAAATTAACGCAGATTTTTCATGGTGAAAGAATTTTTAAAATCGGTCCAGCGGTTTTTGAGGTATTTCAATACATACAAAAATACAAATATTTCCTTTAAATATCAGTATAAATAAAAGTTTATTAGTTTCCTATAAGACTCGGAGACACACATTGCAATCTAAAATTGCCATAATATCACTCAGGCTCTCAACAAAAGTAATTAACTTTTATAGCTGGACCGAACTAATATAGACCTCTAGCAAAAATTCCCAAAAATATTTACACTCATAGAGTAACAGGAATGTAGAGAAGCATTCGAGTTGGCTGATTTGTCAAAAGATGGCGCTGTGAAGATTTGTTCGCAAGTATTTATTTATACGACGTAACGCTCGTGTAAGTATACTTCAAAAAGTACTGTGACTTTTTGGTTTAGTTTGAATTTGAAGTTTAATTTACGTCCATCAAGATATTTTATTTTGTTTACAGCAGGCGAAGTAAATACATTATAGTTTGGAATAGTTCGCATAGCGTATTAAGAAAACGGAGTTAAATAGATAACGAGCGACTCCAATATGGCACAGGGTTTTGGAAAATTTGGCCCTTTAGTTGGTGCTATTGATGAAGGTACATCTAGTGCTCGATTTATAATATTTAAAGCTAATTCATCTGAAGTAATAGCACTACACCAGAAGGAATTAGCACAGCACTTTCCTCAAGAGGGGTGGGTTGAACAAAACCCACTTGATATTTTAGAGGTTGTGATAACTTGCATTGAAAAAGCAGTTGAAAAATTAATCCTTCTAGGTGGAAGTCCTAAGGTGAGTTGTTTATCTTTCACTGTATTATACTATTATATTTTAGTACAATTTTACTATTGTTAATGTCTCTTTGTTGGTATTTTTGACCCGTTGGTGATTTCCCTTTAACAGTACTTTGCATATCTCACAAATTAAATATTGAGGGCTTCTGATAAAGTTTGTTATCAATTAACAGTAACTGGAATTCTCAATGTTGTAAAATCAATTATGATGTGCCTAGATGCTTATCTGCTTTGTGTTTCAATGTTAGGTTTTTTATATTGAATTTTATAATTATATAATCAGAAGAACATCTTTGCTGTTACATAACGAAATATTTTCACATTCTTGTGTGCTTTAAACCAAAATTCTACACTTATATCTTTATGTAGTAAATAAGGAAAAAACAGTTAGATTTGTGTTGAATGTAATGTAATCTGAAATTAGGTAAATAACCAATAATAATGAAAACTTTGTCCACACATTTGGCAACCTGACAAAGAAAACTCTCAAGATATGTAACTCTTCTTGTCACATCAAGTTTGTTAAAGTTATCAAAAAGAATATGGATATTGTTCCTAGATTAAAAACAAGCATGTACCTATATAAAAAAATATGCTTTTTTCTCATTGACCGTGTATTAATTGTCTATTCTTGTTTTTGTTGTGAAGTTGATAAATTTTCCATTTGTTTAAATTACCATAACATGGACAGAGTGCTAAAGTTAAAGAACTGAAAAAAAAATCACGTAAAACAATAAAGAAGTAGTGAAAATACAAAAACATGCATAAAACAAAACTTAAACAACAGGGTAAAGGATTATTGCCCGGCTTATTGTAGCCAGAAATAAAATGCGCCATTTTTTTTAAATATGTTGCAGAAAGCTTTTATTTTCTTTGAACTCCGAATGCTCTAGAGGTTTAAACCTATTATAAGGCCTTATAAAAATATTTCAGGATATAGTAGCAGTTGGTGTTACAAATCAAAGAGAGACAACCATTGTATGGGACAAAAATACGGGACAACCGCTGCACAATGCCATAGTTTGGTTGGACATGAGAACTACAACCACGATAGATAAATTATTAGATAATGTCCCAAATAAAACTAGGAACAAGAACTATTTAAAGGTAAAATTTACTAATCTATCTACTTATTATAATTCAATTTTGAAAACTAGTAATATGGTAAATATCATCATTGTTTCCAGCCATTATGTGGCCTTCCTCTGTCACCCTACTTCAGTGCAGTTAAACTTAGATGGCTAAGTGACAAAGTTGAAGTCGTTAACAATGCTATGAAAAAAGGAACTTGTTGCTTTGGCACTGTGGATACTTGGATCATTTGGAATTTGACGGGTACATATTTAACACATCTATACTAATATAATAAAGTGTAAACACACACTTTGTGGCTTAAGATGTCAACAATTATTGTATACTTTTGAATAATTCTCCTTTTAAAAAAACTCTCTACAATTACGTCACGCTTTAGGCTATATATTTTCACGCTATTGAACTTAAATAATTTGGATAAAAACCCTAATGTGGGAAAGAGACTATAAGTTGCTGCCAACATCAAGGAAGCAAAATTGCCATTGTTGTCATTTATGCATTTGACATTTGCAATTGATAATGTCATAAATGTAGATAATAAAATAAAGTTTTTATAATTTCACGCGGATGAAGCCACACGGGAACAGCTAGTAGAATAATATAATAACTCTCCCTTAATCCAGAAGTAGAGGTTACAAATTTCTATACAGTGTGATCCGAGTTCATATTTCTAATCTCATCAATAGTAATTAAGTTTTAAAAATTAGATTTTAGTCATCACTTCACGACTTCCTTGAATCACTATAAAAATGCATCAAAAGCTGTTGCATGCTTTAAAGTTTTCAGCTTAGGGACAGACAGACAGCGGGACGTGACTGTGTTTTTTACTATGTAGTGATCTTGATTCCTATAACTATTATTTTAAAGTACAAGTTTTGGAATTAATGATGTCAATATTCAAAGTATGTTGTACATCTATAATATCAAGAGGAAAGATTTGTATTTTTGTATGTATTGAAATAACTCAAAAAGTACTGGACCGATTTAAAAAATTCTTTCACCAACAAATAGCTATGTTATCACTGAGTAACAAAGGTTATATCATACTTCATACTAATATTATAAATGCGAAAGTTTAGATGGATGGATAGATGGATGGATGGATGGATGTTTGTTAGAGTTTGTAGCCTAAACGGCTGAACGGATCTGGATGAAATTTGGAATAGATGTAGAATGTAGTCTGGAAGAACACATAGGCTACTTACTTTTGTTTTTTTTAATTCCACGCGGACGGAGTCGCGGGCGAAAGGTAGTTTATTATAATTTAAATTTTTGCACTGACGGAGACGCGAGTAACAGCTAGTCATATCATAGTAAGTTAAAAAAATTAATGTTTTTTTTTTAATTTCAAGGTGGCATAAATGGTGGAAAACATGTTACGGATGTCAGTAATGCATCAAGAACGATGATGATGAACATCGAAACTTTAAAATGGGACCCTTTATTGCTTAAGTTTTTTGAAGTGCCAAAATCAATATTGCCAGAGATTAAATCTAGTTCTGAGGTAATTATTTTTTTTACTTCACAATGAAACCTATATTTTTTTAATTTATAAATATTTACTTTTTATTTACTCCATTATCTTAACTGCAGAAATATTTTTATTTATCATATTACTAGCTTCATATCATATCCTACAGTCCGCGTGGAATTAAAAAAAAAGTGATTTGCCTATGTGTTCTTCCAGACTATCCTCTATGTCTATGCTAAATTTCATCAAGATCCATTCAGCTGTTGGGGCTACAAACTTTAACATCCATCCATCCAAACTTTCGCATTATAATAGTAAGAATGTCTTATGGATAATATTTTAGTTTACACATACGTTTTTTTTTTAAGTTATAAAATAGCAAACAATTCTTTAATTGAATTTTTTTCTATAGATTTACGGTTACATAGCAAATGGGCCACTCCAAGGTATTCCAATATCAGGATGTCTTGGTGATCAACAAGCGGCTTTAGTTGGACAGATGTGCTTGCAAAAAGGACAAGCAAAGGCCACTTATGGTACTGGATGCTTTGTACTTTACAATACTGGGGATATCCAAGTCAACTCAAGTAGAGGCTTACTTACAACCGTAGCATATCAGTTGGGAAGTAAAAGTCAACCAGCGTACGCTTTAGAAGGATCGGTAAGTTATATATTTATATTTCAATAGACTCTTTTCCATATAAATGTACAATTTCATTCCACTTTTATTATAGTTAACTCAAAATTACAATATTTCTGATTCTATTGTGTGATGTAAAAAATTTTTATCTATACTAATATTGTAAAGAGGAGAGATTTGTATCTTTGTATGTATTGAAATAACTCAAAAACTACTGGGCCGATTTTAAAAATTCTTTCACCATTACAAAGGTAAATTATCTGCGAGGAACATAGGCTATATTTTTTAATTTAACGCATTCGAAATCGCGAGCAACAGCTAGTTTATAAAGTTGAGTTTTTAAATGTTATTTACTGTTTTGTTGTTTAATAATATGAACTTGCAAGATGGCATTGAGGTTTAAATTAAATTAGTGACCACAATTTAAATAAGAAAGTTGTAAATTTAAAACTTCCAGGTAGCGGTAGCTGGTGCGGCTTTGGGCTGGCTTAAAGATAACATCGGTCTTCTAGACGATGCCAAGGAGTCACAGAGTCTCGCTGAAATGGCAACAGATAATGGCAGTGTTGTGTTTGTTCCAGCATTCAGTGGTTTATATGCACCTTATTGGAGACAAGATGCCAGGGGGTAATGCCTTTTTGTGTTTATCTAAATTATTAAAATCATTATTATTTTCAAAGAGATTCAAAAACATATAGAGCAGGCATAGTTGACTACCGGAAACTTTTTTCACATAATATCACTAACGCTATATATTGATAGATCTTCAATTTTTTTAATCTACATTTTATCTTGTAACGCCGTTTAGTTTATTTTATAACAAAAGATAGAGTTTTACAATTTAGTGAAATTTTTTATTTCATATTAATACGAGTTGGCACTAATCTTGACAACTGATATAGTACCTTTCAGAGAAAGTACCGGTGAAAAAAATGTCCACTATGCCTAGTCTAGATAACTCAAGAATTTTGTTTCAGATTGTGCTTTCAAAATATACTAAAAGCGCTATATATTTATTTTTCTAGGGTAATTTGTGGTATTACAGAAGACACAAATTCCAATCATATAATTAAAGCCGCTCTTGAAGCAGTTTGTTTCCAAGTACGAGATATTTTAGATGCCATGAATGAAGACTGTGGTATTCCTCTACAATTGCTTAAGGTAACGAAGCGTTTTAATTAATTGTCTTAAATTATAAACTTTTAGTAAGGAATTAAAAAATCTAGTAATGTATTTAGGCTATGCTACTCAGTAATATTGTAGATTATAAATTAGGAAAAAAAGATTAGAAATAGTTCCAGGAGATTTTATGTTTGTACAATACATAAGTATAGAAGATCAGTATTCATATGAAAAGTTTTAGTTACTGGCGATGTATTATTTTATTTATTATTCATTAGCTTTAGCCCGCGACTCCGTCTGCGTGGAATTAAAAAAGACAAAAAAGAATAGCTTATGTGTGGACTACCCTTTCTGTGCCAAATTTCATCGAGATCCGTTCAGTAGTTTAAGCTACAAACTCCAATAAACATCCATCCATCCATCCATACATCTAAACTTTCGCATTTATAATATTAGTAAGATTTAATTTGACTTGTGTTTTTTTATAATTTAATTGCAGGTTGATGGAGGAATGACATCAAATGCTTTAGTGATGCAGATGCAAGCCGATTTAATTGGCATAGATGTGATAAAAGCTGGTTTCACAGAGAGTACGGCGTTAGGGGCAGCTTTAGTTGCGTATTGGGGTGTTGATGGGAACAACCAAAGGGCTGCCATACCTATGACAAGTGGTATCACATATGTACCTCGTATCACAGAAGATGAACGTGATATGAGATATAAGCAATGGAAAATGGCCGTTGATAGATCACTTGGATGGGATCAAAATTAATAGACCCTGTAGATTGTACTTAACTCTGGGCGTTGTTTTGTTTTATTATTTTGTCTAAATAAGATTTATTGGTTTGATAAATGACGCATATGAAGTATCGAAATAAATTTATATGAAGGTAAATGCCGTACTTAATAGACGGGTATCGTAGTGATGGAACAAACACGCATAGCGAACATCTAGGAACTATCGATATTCGGTTTAAATAAAATTTATCGAATGTAACTAAAATTAGTACTTATTAACTAATTTAGGGGATAGCTCTAGTAATGAATTTCGTAGGGATGTGATGTGTAAAATCAAGTATTAATCTTTTTGATTTTCGATTTTTACTCTCATAGAAGTTAGAATCGATAGATTCATAGGTATAACTTATGGATTAAAAAAATGTAACGTATAAAATCGTTAATATAACGATGACAATAATAGCGAAATCCAATTCGATTATGTACGACTGTAGTGGTGATAAACATTTATTAACTCTCATTCTTTGTATTGATTCTTTAGGTCATTATCGATTTGAGAAAACATTGTTTTTTTATCTATAAGTTATAACTATGAATCTATCAACTAACTTCTATGAGAGTAAAAATCGATAATCAAAAAGATTAATACCAGATTTTACATATCACATCCCTACTAAATTATCAAACTAATCAATCTTATTTAGACAAACTATAATTTTTATTTTGTTTTAATATTGAATTCCGGTGTTTAACAGGAAATCCAAGAATGCATAATTAAAGTTATTGAATTAAAAAATATTTGTTAGTATGGTTTCTTTTAATATATTAAAAAAATACTTTTGAATTAATATGATAAAAAAATTGTGATGTCTACTTTAGGTGTGTTGTAATATTAATCATGTTATTGTAAAAAACATGGAATAATGGTTTACAATTGAACTAGGCTAATTGCAAACGGGCGATATTGAGAATGGTAACATTTGCTTATCAGCGACGTTATTGATGGTAATGATAATATAATGTTTATCTCTAAGTGCCTCAAATATATTCGAAACTTAATAAAATAATGCATTTTTGCACAGAATAATCAGCACATATGATTTCATACTGTTACATTCTTTGAATTCACCTCCATCAGAATACAAATTTTAACAAAAAAATATAAATTTTATATTTCCACAACATAAATTTCGATTTATTAAAAACTAAATCGAACAATAAATTGTCTTCAAATAATAAATGTAATACATGTGGCCTTAAAAGTGTTAACAGCTTGTGTTGCCATTCCGCGATGGTCAATGATTGGATCTAAAGCGTTTGAAAATATACGAATGCTTGATGTCTTATAGAATTTTGTCAATATAAACGCAATTTTATACATAACTAGCTGTTCCCTTGCGGCTTCATCCGCGTGAAGTTATAAAAACTTTATTTCATTGTTTACCTTCATTTGTCAAATTATCAATTACAAATGTCAAAATGACTTGCTTCCTTGATGTTGGCAGCAACTTATGGTCTCTTTCCCACATTAGGGTTTTTATATAAAATATTTACACCCTAAGTTTAATGTCGTGAAAATATATAGCCTAAAGCGTGACGTAAGTGTAAGGCTTTTTATTAAAAAGAACTTATTCAAAAATATTATCATCTTAGGCAACAAAAAAGTGTGTGTTTACGCTTTATTATATTAGTATAGATATTAAATGTTGATATAAAAGGTATTTCAGTTGAATTACGACAAAGTAAGATTAGATGTACAAAATTGGAGCTTACGGATTAACATTTTTTGATGATTTTATTACATTTTTGTACTATACAATAATTTACACATTATATACAATAGTTAGTAGGTGTTTTTTATACTTCAAATATAGCATTAAGTAGTTGCAGTAAGACGTCATTACCATTTAACGAATAATGTATAATGGCGCTAAACATTACCTTGCAAAATATTGTAAATTCAATTATTAATAAATAAATAATCTAGGCGGCCGCGATTGATAATTCAAGGAAAATATTTATAAACTAGCTGTAACAGTGAAAGTACTGCCGAAATCGGCCAAGCCATTTCGGAGATTACCCGGAACAAACGCGGCTTGCGGACAGACAGACACATAACAGGCAAACAGACAATTTTTTTTAAATGCGATTTTCGTTATCAGCAACGCAAATACATCTTCCCGAAATCTGAAATTTTTCTTTTGATTTTACAGACACTCTAATTTTATTTTATGCATAGATAGAAGATTGTTAGTACAGTGGAGTTCTGGAGTTATATTATTCACAGTGGCCGGTTTCCCAGCTATATTTAATCATTTGTTAATGTTATTGGTTCAATAACTTCATGAAAAGCGTTTCTGAACTACGTAACTTGAGTTTTACTCCGTTGACACTTATGTCAACCTAACACTAACGAATCCCTAGGTAATCAACCAGATTAAAAGACATAGAGTTACATCTTTTGTGCATAAGTGATATAGAATTTTATTAAGGATATTTATTTCTATCGCTGTTTTTTTTTTAATTAGTATGATAGGCTTATGATTTTTTTATTTTACGTCTATTAAAATAAATTACTTGGGATTAGGGTAATGTATAATGACGTATTCGACTTTTAATGTAACAAAAGCGTATTGTGATTGGAAAAATATCAATTGTGGTTGAAATGTTATAAAATAAATATTTTATTTATCAGTATTATGTGTTTTACTTTACCTAAACTAGCTTTCGCCCGCGACTTCGTCCGCGTGGAATAAAAAAAACGAAAATGGGTAGCATATGTGTTCTTCCAGACTATCCTTCACGTCTATACCAAATTTCAACGAAATCCGTTTACCCTTTTAGCCTACAAACTCTAACAAACATCCATCCATCCATCGCTGTCGAACGGAATAAATAGTATCCTATGTCCGTCTCCTGGCTCTAAGCTATCTCCTCACCAATTTTCAGCCATATCAGTAAAGCCGTTCTTGAGTTATAGTGTAACTAACACGACTTTCTTTTATTTAAGATAAATTATTTCTGGAAATTACAATCGATTAATATACATAGGCGTTTGGTAAACTCGATTTGAAGATAAGATTTTATACCTAAATATTACTCGGGTGCTTTGCCGATAACATCATGAAGTGACAAGTTACCTGACTGTACTAAGCAGAGAGTCGGTGTCGTGGGACAGGGAGCCATCGGTAAACCTCGCACGTTAATACTGCTAGCACTTTGTTTTACGTCATTCTCTTACCTACATTTGATAGAAGACTACTATACTATAGGTTGTCTAAATAAGGATGATTAGTTAGACAATTTCGTAGGGATGGGTTGAGTAAAATCAGGTATATTTTCGATTTTTACTTTCATAGATTTGGAATCGATAGATCGTAGTTATGTCTTATGGATTAAAATAAAAAAAACACATTTTTTATTCGGTTATTCAAAGTTAAATCAATAATGAGAAATACAGGACAAATACAAAGAATGCGAGTTAATAAATGTTTATTACTAATAAGGTCGTTCATAAGCTAAGTGGAATTCGTTACTATTATTGTCATCGCCATAATTATGTTTACTACTAGAACTATCCCTTAATTTCATTAAAAATTATATATAATTCTTTTTGTTCGAAATATTATGAATTTACCGAACATCTTACATATACACTTATGTTCCGTCACTATGAAACCCGTCTATTAAGTACAGCATTTAAGTTCATGTAATTTTATTCGATACTTTATATGCGTGATTTATCAAACTAATCAACCTTAATTAGACAAACTATAACTATCAACTGAAAGTATGTAATACATAATTTTTGAAGCAACTTCTTGATATCTGAGGAACTATAAATGCATTGTCAGCTATTGAGGAAGATGAACGCTAGGTACAGTCGCGGAAATCCGCGGTGATCCACTTTAAGAAGAATTGCCTTGTTCATTGCAACGACACAAACTCCGCCTCTTCCTACAAATAACTAATTACCATAGATAACAGTGAGCGGTGCAAACGAAGAGAAGAAGAGAGTATACATTTATAACCTGCGTTGAAGCGGTTTTTGTTCCGCATCTCGTTTCAAAAATTTCAAACGATTGTAGCTTCTCAGGTGCAACACCGCTAGTTTCCCCGACTGTACCTGACGACCGTAAGTCGTTCCGGTTTAGAAATAATAAGTTGTTGATTGCTGTCTAATGTCCATTAATTTTTTAACCCATATCATTTTATTAAAAGCAATGCTATTATAGGTTAAGGCATGGCAGTATTTATTATGCGAGTACAAGCCTGTACCGTTCTTAGATCGATTACTAATATCTGAGACGACGTCATATGTAGGGATGCGGCTTAATCGCTTTTGTCTAGACGTCGAGCGTTGCGGATATTGCAGCCTAGAGACATAGGTATTTCATATCACCGATATCGAGTATTATTAAGGATTTTACAGAATTTTAAAATGAAGAAAGATGGTTTATGTTATTGAACTATTCATGTTCATTGAAAATAAATTAAAAGCAATTCTTTTCCTAAAATGAAGAAGGAATCTAACGTCGATCTTGTTAATAATAGAAATTACAAACTGTATGCAGACTTTCCTACTGAATAAATTAAAAGTAATTAAACCCTAATGAAACTGAAGTTGGTAGTGACAATATTTACATTTTTTAATAGAAATAATAATTGTCACTTCACTTGAACACAATCAACAAGTGAAATGGAAATAAATAATTTCGTTTCTGTATCAATGCCAAGTTGGCTCGAATCTTTGATTATAGAGAAACGGACTCGGTAAAAAGCAGGCGCTGATTGTCCCACTTTTCTTTTTTGCGAGATTAAGACATTACACATGTGTATATGCCGAAACTTACGTCTTTATAAACGCATACTGGTTCAAAAATGTACATACAAAATGAACGTATAAGCAAGCAAGTTTAGAACTTATTTTCCCGATTTAACTGTCGAATGGGAATTCACGGACCTTGTCACATAAAAGTCAAAGGTTCAAATCGCCGCAATCTGTCATGACGGTGGTCATAATTGGTTGTCTGTTGCGAGATGACCACTCCGCGCGGCCCTTCATAACTATTAACAAGTAGGAGTCCCCTCCGTAGACACATGTACGGTCGGCGTGAAGTTAAGTGCGTTGCCGTGTAGTGGCGCAGCTCCGACAGTCTGACGGATGGCGGAGCAGAGGCCCGTCGCATCTTGCTCGGCCCAAGTGAATGCTACGGATGAGCACGAAATTTAATGGATATGACAAACAATTTATGACCTTTCACAATCCTAGTAAAATTTAAAATATTATAATCTTTTTGACTAGAAACCACTTCTGGATAACAATAATGATAATCACGGAAATAAACAAAACACAAATAACAAAATGGTCTTACTATAAAATCAGGAACAGTTTTTTTATAAGAGATACATATGTAGAAGAACGAGAGATAGAGCGTTGGGATTTTCAGTAATTCAGTAAGTGTAAATTGTTCGCCTAATGTTAGTCACTGTCGATGCGTTGGCTACAGTTATTAGACAGAGATTACAAACAGAAAATGTTTTCATTTCCTATCCATGCCTTCCCCGTCGATTCTCAATAGACTAAATCAAATAGAAAATAGGCGTAAAGTTAACAAAAATGCACCATTTAAAAGAAATTTAAATTGTTTCACAGGGAAGCCGAATGTCGTCCTTATGTTAATGTATTATAATTTATTTCATAGTAGATTTGTTTAACGCATCCATTCCAAAATTCTTATTCGTAGCTTGTTGTTTATATTCGTTATTTCCAGTCAAATTCATAGTCCCTAGCTCCCTGAGCGCCGCAACGTGACACTGCGTGACACGCCAGCCCACCGTCCGAAATAGGACCTCAATTTAAGTGGTAGATGACCAATTTGCAGAAAACTTGGGTGAATATTTTTTTCTTGAGAGCTTATTCCTCTTGAGACGTTATTCTAAGAGTTTAAACGCTAAAATATAGATTTCCATGAATAATGTAGTAGATTGGTATCAGCGTGCGGACACCTTTGACTAAATTATCGCACAACTGTTGTGTGATTGTCTATTGTTTCTCAGTCAATTCAAATGATAAGTTACACAACTAAAAATCGAGTAGTGTGCGCACCCCCATATTAACTCATAGGAATCAAAGGCTAAACAGTTGTGCGATAGTTTAGTTTCAGGTGTGAGCACGCTCTAACGAAACAATCGTCTCGCCAGCGTTCTTTTTTAGATTAATATAAAGTAAGGTTCGATGTTAGTTGTCATATTGAAATGTACGGATAACAAGCGAAGTCATAACGTTATTTTCGCTTTAATCAACTACAAAAAGATTGAATAAAATAACTTAAGTTAGAATTCTAAGTAGAATTTAGTGTAATTTCCTTAAATACTTTAAAGACAAAGTACGAATGTTATTATTGTTTAAATCTATAGTTATTAATTCCTTTACCTTGGCTTCAGTAACTGTGCTAAGTATATATTAACCACTAACGGACTATCGTTTCTCTATTGGCAATGTTCCGACATTTTTTCTGCAAGGCTTGTTTATCCAGCAATCACTCAGGTTTGCCAGCTTGACGTATTGACGGCTCTATCTAGTAGCAGAGACTCCATGCGCGCCGTTCAAACACCATCCTCCCCAACCCTGGCGAGTCGGTAAACGTGTGCCAAAATTTGATAAAGTCCTCACTTCATGTTTAATCATACGACATTAAAGGCGAATGTGTACAATCGCAGTGCGTCGGCTGTATCGCTGCATTATCATTTTCCATTAGTCCTCCCATCGCGGCTTTGTTGATTGACTGCTCGAACGTTTGTTTATCCCCCCGATGGCATGTCTGTTCTGTCCCGACCTAATTTGCCCCTGTCGGTTAAATTACGCACCACCGTGATTGAGTTTTATGTTTGAACTTTTATTTAATCATTCGCACCCTATTTTATAAGTTTTCTCTTATGTACAATTTTTACAATTGTCTTTCACTTTAATTAATTTATAAATTATTATTTCTAAATCTATCCACTTACAGCGTATCAAAGTCTATGATGTTCTTTTTCTGTTTTATCAAGTTTATTAATACATATTATCATCTCGCTCACTCTCTTTGACTTAACAGAGACAGAGAACACAAGAGTAACGACAGTCGTATTCTACGATTATAGTAAGCAACACATTTTTAATAACCCTGTTAGATTTCTGACTCTTATAATAATGTTATGAATTATTGCGTCAGTTTCATTCACACACAACCCTTTGTTGGCACCCTTTGAATGGCAAAATTAAAAAATATATCTCGTTTTTAAAGCGTTACTCGACAATTAGATGCAGGCTTCGTACTATTAAGGGATCCCCTCGCGGTGTAAATGTTACACCCAACAGTGCTGCCCCCTGTCACTCATAGAGTTTTGACAATCATTTGCAGGGTTAGGTCGTCCGTTTACAAGTTTCGCAATGTTACCACTCTCTGATTAGTTTTAAACGTTTTATGATGTGTAAAATTAGGAAAAGATAGCTTATATATTTTATAGCATGTTTAGTTTTTATATACGAATATTAGTACGTAAATAACCTTAATACTTGTAATAATCTTACTAATATACATAGATACATATGCCAAAGTATGGATTGATAGATGTTTGATAGAGTTTGTAGCTTAAACTGTTAAACAGCTCTCGATGAACTTTGGTATAGATGTAGAGGATAATCTGGAAGAACACATAGGCTACTTACTTTTGTTTTTTCAAATCCACGCGGTCAATCTGGCGGAAGCGAGTTTTTAATAAAATAAAAATAACATCAAAATTTAGTGACGACAACACATAATAAAGTCGTATATTTATATAAATCTACACTAAGGGAGACGCTTAAATACTCTGATTGCAAGGTTTTTTTTATATAAAAATTATCTTTTACTACGTGAATAATACGGAGGGCGTAGTTATTTTTGTATGTTAGCTCATTTTTTCGCTATACTTATTTGATCAAAGATGAGAAACATCAAAGAGTTTACCGCTGCGTAATTGTAGAAGCAATTACTGGATGGGTCTATATAACCCTTTCATAATGTCATATCCATTGAGTGGGTTCAGCTGCGTATTTCATTGATCCTTGTAAATTATTTATATCCGGTAATATTTGGCATTTGTCAACATAATGTGTTTTTTTTATTTCTAATGTCCAATTGATTTATTTAAAGTGACATAATCCAGTAAGTATTGAAAGACATAAATGAGCATATTAAGATGTTATTGAGAACCAACTTTCTTGTTCCTCGGATTTCAGTTTGAAAAAGAATTATAAAGGATTTATTATATTACATAAAGAAATTAAGAGACTATGGTTCTATTGAGAACCAATTTCTAACCAAGGCCAGGATAATATTCCACATTTACGAATAAATTTATTTTACACTCATTAATTTTTATAACACTAAATAACATGTCAAGAATGCCAGCCAAAAGTTAAATGGTCCATCAAGTTGTACATTTCGTATACTAAATCTACACTAAATGTATCCCTAAGTGACGATTTAACTCTCAGTGTCTCAGTAGTCTAAACGATAGGGAAACATAAACGCATATTTCAAAACGACAGTTATTTCATTTTGTCTTTACCAATCAAGGAAGAAAAAGGACCAATCCAATCTCTTTTACTACACAATTGATCGCTAATCACCATAATTTAATGTAACGAAGTTCATTAGGAGTGCCAATGGCACAGCAAAACTCATTTAAACGAAAAGAAAAAGAAAAAAAGATTTCTTAAAGCCAAGCCCCCATTCGGACTCAATGAGGCGCGAATTGGTAATACTAAATGCTCCCGAGGGCTTAGATACGTACCTATCTATAAAACACTTCGTATTTATAAAATAACTATCTTTTTCCCGCAACTATGTTCGTGCAGAATTATAAAATAACTTAGTAAGAGGCCTATGTGTTCTTATTCAAATTTCACGAAGATCCGTTCAGCAGTTTAGGAGAAACCTTCTAACAAACATCCATCCGTCCACACATACTGTCGCATTTATAATAATAGTAAGATAGTAAGATTAAGTACGTCCCTCGTTTTAAAACCACGTAACCATCGCATAAGCATTTTCTGCAGCTCTATTTAAAAACATTTATCTGTGATTTTAACTATTTAATATAATTTTTCCATACTATATAACATTTTGTTTCCGGTTCTTCAAATATAAAATTTAAATAATGCATAAAACAAAAATAAATCGACTCTTTTAACTGCACCTAAGATGAACTCGATCGGGAAAATCCATTAGGAAAACTATCCGAGATAAAATTCCACAGTTTCGTTTAGGAAATAGCTGATGGAGTATGACGATTTCTACTTTCGTTTATATTTTGTGATTTTTTAAATAAAATACCTGATGAATTTCAAGTTTTCAAAATACATCTATTTGTAGAATGCCTAGAAGTTTTTATTGATTTATCAGAACAATACAAACAGCTTGATATAGGAAGTCAATTCGCGAATAACAACTAACGTATAATTCGCCTTAACGTTTTGGGAACGAAATTATATTAAATTGTAATATTTTAACTTTCATATTCATTTGATATGGAAAAACATAAATGACAAGTATAATCAAATATTTGAACATATTCCAAATTCTGTGTAGCAACAAATTGGGTCTGACTAAACCGTGTTTACACGGGTAGGTATCTGAGTCTCGGGCGACAGCAATATAAATATGATCGGCCGACACCTCGTCTCATGTATAATGTGCATACAAATTTAAGTGGGCGCTGTGGGAGGGGTGAAGACGTCAAACTAGCACATCCCTATGATAAGAGGCTACGTGGAGGTACAAAGTACACGTGTACGCCCAGATCTACCCCGTGTTACCGGCAAATCGTTCATACTGGCCGTTTGTAATTTGCTTAGCCGCAGCGTACTCTAAAATTCTTGCAAGTAGTGTGTTTTATAATTTGCCCCGATATTTTAAAGTCTCGCAAAATTGTGTTTAGGACTAACTTATTTACAAATTGACGTATTACGGCAAATTGTAAAGGTGATATTTCATTGACAGCACTGCACATAAGTGTCCGCTAATCTATATAGGCTGCATAGAAATCGACAGCTAAAGATTGACCGTTACAAAGTGTTCGAATTCTCCAAAAATACGATTTGCGATGTTCACAATTTGCCGGTGACATATACACGACGTGCATGGACACGTGTCTCACTCCGTACTCTACACTCTAAGAAATTCCGTGTCGTTCACAGTTTGTTCCGCACCGTATTTACATGAGCCGAAAGTGATTTCTTCTATTTATTTACAATACGGCAAAGAATACTGAAGAAAAGTTTTTTCAGTAAAGTAAGGAAGTCCTTAAGTCGACGGTCCCTACGCGTATGGTTGTAGTAGAAAAAGTACGATTTTTCTCGAAGACATACCTGTACGTTAGTGATGAAATTTCCCCTACGTTATAACTAGATTTAATAAAAATGTGATGATTCAAACAATATATTAACATTAATTTAAGTATATAAATATCATCATCACATCATCACCAGCTCACTATACGTCTCCACTGAAGGGCTGACTAGACCATAGTCAACCACGCTGGCCCAGTGCGGGTTGGTTGACTTCACACATATCTTTGAATTTCTGACAGAACACAGCATCACGATGTTTTAAAAATGTTACATTGCCTTATGAGTGGGCCATAATTCCTAATATGCGATCTTTAATGTACCATATGTACATAGTAAATCAAGAATCATATGAATATGAATTAATAATAAACTATATAACAGTTAAAACAACAAATGTAGTTCTCTTCAAAGTCGTCTCGACAAGCTCTTAACAAATAATTCCGGTTCCATGGGGCCGCTTAATATGTATGCAATAATATCGTCTGAAGTGTCTACATTGAACTCCGTGAAGCCTACATGAGTGTCTCCATTTACGCTTTCACACGAAGACAGCAGTAGGGCAAAGCAGTGGGACAACAGTTCTGCTGTTCTATGTGTCCTATGTGATTTACTGTCATTTGAACGCAAAAGGCCGATATAGAAGCTTGCCACACATTTATTTAAATACATTTTTACGATTCTACCAACGATATCACTCATCAAATGTCACTTTATCTACAGCTCTGTTTGACATTAAGTACACGTTCAAACAACAGCAATACTGGAGTATCTACTGCTCTTTCGTAAGAAAGTTGAGGTTGTTTGATGAACAGTGTTCCACCTTCGTGTGAAACTAGCATAACATACGAAGTTTTGATGCTCCCTATGCGAAAGGAACCACCCTTTTCGGGGTGGTGTTATTAGTATAAGCAAAAGACATAAAGACGAGGGGGGGGACCTCTCGACCCCCTCTCGCCCCGCCAACCCCTTCCTTAGCAGACGCGGTGTGCATACAATGGAGCTAGCATTGATTTTGAGTTAAATATCACCCCTTAGCGTTGCCTATGCATTGTTACGTAGCCGTGTACAAACAGAGCGACATGAGTTATAGTTAGAGGTTACTTTCATGCCTTCCGTTTGTTGCTATTAATCAGATATATAATGCATTAAGGGTTTTACAGACTATTAATAATAAGTAAAAATTGTTTTGACACATTTCATTTAGCCTTTATAGTTTCAGGTAAAGACGTGTAAAGTAGAATTGGTCTGCTTTAATCTTTTGGAACACAATATTCATATGTAATGATAATAAAACTGTTACGTTATTTTACTATATTATTTGATATTAATGCGATATCCAAAATCAGAATGTATTAGCTTAAACCACTAAAGAAATATCTGTTCTTTCTAGAGTTCTTTGCTGTTCCAGCTTTTATGCATTATCCTTTAAATTTATAAAAAAAAAATCTCCATGTTAACGATACAAATATTTACGTTCTAAACATATCAGATGGGGTTTCTGACCTCTGCACGGATTAACATCTTACTAATATTATAAATGCGAAAGTTTGGATGGATGGATGGATATTTCTTAGAGTTTGTAGCCTTAACTGCTTCGATGAAATTTGGCTCAGATGTAGAACATATTCTGGAAGAACTCATACGCTACTTTCTATGTTTCTCTTTTAATCCTGCGACCGCAATGAAGTCGCGGACGAAAGATGGTTAATATATAAAATACTAGCTTTCGCCCGCGACTCTTCCGCGTGGAATTAAAAAAAACAAAAGTGAGTAGCCTATGTGTTCTTCCAGACTATCCTCTTCATCCATGCCAAATTTCATCGAGATCCGTTCAACCGTTTAGGCTACAAACTCTAACAAACATCCATCTATCCATCCATCCATCCATCCATCCATCTAAACTTTCGCATTTATAATATTAGTAAGAAGTAAGATTACCTGCTTTTAAATCTGTTTGTCAATGCGTTAATCTGTAAACACAAACTGTTAAAATCCGCTCTTCTACACCGAGTGTCCGATGAGTTTGTTCAGGTGTACCCTACTCGGATAACCTTCCTTTCTTTCTTTTGTTTATTTCAACTCATATAATAACTATTAAATTATATATTACCAGTAACTATACTTGTAATTAAGTAAACTCTTGTCTATTAATCGTAGTTAGTAATCAAATATTTGTTGTTATACATTTGAATACATTTTTTCCTAGTTAAGGATTTCGTTTTACATACAAATGTGAATCAGTACTGATTGTAACAAGCAGTTAAATGTTTATTGAATGTTATAATTAAAACAACAAAATAATTTGCAAGGAAACATTGAAATTTAATCTCATTAGATTTATTGTCCATTAACTTATACGGTGTTGGTAAATAAAATATTACTTTATATAAAAAGATATTTGCTTTTAAAGCGTTTCATAAGTATATCTTGTGAATAATCAATACTTCTTTTCGGTAAAACTTGAAACGCACGCTAAGGCTTTGGTATGTTAATTAGAGCTCTTAAACTTGTTGTATTTGTATGCGATATTCGGTCGGTACTTTTCAGTTTGTACGTAAATTAAAAAATGTAAGCGGCTCTTGTAAAAATCTCCCACACAAAAACCGTACTTAACGATGCGTGGAAAACCAAAATGCAAAAATCCCACAGGCTTACCAAGTCAACTTCGCGCAGAGTGAACCAAAAAAACATACAATATGTTCGCAGCGCTTTGTCCTTTTATTCATATTTAATCTCCAGAGCACCTACAAAAAACAATGATTTCACGGTACAGCATTAACGCATGTAGGCATAACAGAGAGAACCGACCCAAACCAAACACAAGGCCATATATTAAAATGTTGTCATTCCTATTTACAGACATTTTACTCTGTGTTTATCTTATAAATCTATTGTGTGCATGGCGGTCGAAATTATGGGATTTTGTGTCAATATTGGCGCGAAGCGGGTTTGTGAGCCGTTGCATTTAACACATCCCACCGGTAGAGATGCACCACGCGCTAGTTGCGCCCTTGTTGTCCTAGATGGCGCTGACAACTTTGCTTTGAACAAAGCTTCGCCAAAGCAAAGTACAAGAATAGTTATGTATATTTTAATTTATTCATATCCTTCCAGATACAATATAATAATTTTAATGCAACTATCAACATACTAAAGCGTACTTTATATCATAAGTAATAAAAACTGTTATTTTCAAAAAGGAATTTAAATGTTTATTTTATTAAATAATTTATATTCATAAAATTATTTAAATGCATACGGGAGTGAATATTTTGAATATAATCTTTATCAGAATAAACGCACTTTGGTGGGTAATGAATACAGTCTATCATTAAACCGTTAATTAAATTTTAAATGGGTACATCTGTTTCCATTAACCGAGTGTGGAAAATGAAACTGTTAATTACGTAGCGCGAGCAGCGCGAGTAGCGCGAGTAGCGCGAGTTACGCGAGTAGCGCGAGTAGCACGCGGCCGACCGCCCACATATCCTAGTCAACTCAACTTATGTGTAGAGCTTTTAGATTGTTTCTGTATTTTAGTATTGTATGACTATATTACGTTTCACAATTCACATTCGACCATTATAATTCGCCAAAATAGCGAAGCGATCGTTCATAGACATTTGCTATTGCATGCGTTGCAGCGTTAAAGGGCAGAGATCCCAAAGAGGCAATATCCTGTAGAGGAAATATCACCTACCTATGTCCTCTTCCCTACCAAATCTACTTCCTCTTCCTTTTCCGTGTAGCAAAATAGTGGAAAGAGGAGTATGACTAAAATTAACCCTCCAGTACACACTAATCAGATGAAACGCGGAATGACTTCCACTTCACCCTGTCTTCTGTGTGGTATCGGGCGAGCAGGTCCATTTGTGCAAATGTTATTAAGGTCTTTAACACTGTTAACTAAGATCGCTTAGTGATTTCGCTTAGAAATTCTTTCTATTGTATTTACTTCAATATTAGGTATTGTCTACCTGTGTTTATGTGCATCAGTATTAGATATTTATAGTTATAATACAATTAGCTGGTCGCGTGCGGCTTCATCCCCGTGAAATTGTAAAAACTTTATTTTATTGTTTACATTTGTCAAATTCTCAATAGCAAATGTCAAAATGACATGACATGATGACAAACCATGGCAATCTTTTTTCCTTGATGTTGGCAGCAACTTATGGTCTCTTTTCCACATTAGAATTTTTATCCAAAATATTTACCACTTAAGTTTAATGGCGTGAAAATATATAGCCTAAAGCGTGACGTAAGTGTTGGGCTTTTTGTTAAAAAAATAATTATTCAAAAATATGCTGTGATTGCTGACATCTTAGGCAACAAAGAAGTGTGTGTTTACGCTTTATTATATTAGTATAGATAACAATATTATTCTGTCTATTGAAAAACTAATACGATACGTGTAATAAATATTTATTAAATTGATTTTTAACTTAAAAACCGCGTTTACACTCAGCGGGGATATCAACTAAAATTAAACACTTATAAAGTAGCTGAATCACTGACGAAGAATTTTTATAACCAAGAAAAATATTCGAGTATAAATTTTAATTTAATTACCAACAAAAAATCATTTAACATTGAAAATCTTTAGCAAAACATACAGTTAGGCTACCCACTTGTAGTCGTGAGGCATGTTAAGTGACTCAGTTGATATTGCGCACAGATCTGCATAATAATATAGATAATGTTTTAAAAATAATTCATATTAAAACTCTTTCAGTTGTACACACACGTCTTAACTTTTTTTGGCTTTATACCGACATACTTACAATGTGTGAAACACTGAATACATAGAGTTGTTAGCGGTGAATATATGTTACCGGCAAATTGTGAATACCGCATGTGTGTAATTTGCCTAAACAATTATTTAAACTTGGTAACTAACGAATTTATTCAGAAATTGAAGTGACATATTTCGATCGTTTGAAATGGGCTTAATAAAAAAATAATGCAGCACTATATAAATAAATTCATTACATATGCAATTTGCCGAATGTTGAAATTTACCTAAACAAATACAAACGGGCTGTGAACACGATTTGCAGGTGACATGTATTTAACAATTTTTCTCATAACATTATGCATGCGTTGCGGGACTTTGAAAAGGCAAAAATAAAAATGGTCGAACAAAGAGTTATTCGATAAAAATGTGCGGTGTGGCTGACGCAAGGCGACTCGGGATGTCATTAGTGAAAGCAGGGCCTTTCTAATTCCTAACTGAGCACCGCCCCCCATTGTCGCGGCAATAATGAGCAACTAACGATTAAGCAGACGACTCCGAAATGTAAAAATAGGTTCGCCTTTTTTTCTCAACGAACAGCGTTTTTGAGATTCATTAGAGTTGCGCTCTTCAGTGTGGATTTCTCGTTTATTCAGAGACGATTTGCTGATGAATAGCATTGCTGTCGGTTTGCTTTTATATTTCGATTTATAGAACTTCACAGAAATTTCTACGTTTTATATTCTTAGGCATAGGATTAACGGCAATCTATTGCGCCATTTATAGATTACAGCATATTTATACTAAAACTGATTATTACTCCAGTCACTTGTTTTTCAGTGTACGTCATTATGCTTAGGGTCTCTCTTCGCTTCCAATTAAATGTGAAGGCAATTCAAACATTCTAGTAATTTCTATTAGTTATTGTGTAACCGCGTCTTTACATGAAATGTTATCTATAGAAATATTTAACATGCAAGGACACTTAAATATTTCATTTTAATCAGTTAAATTTATATTCTTTTCCACGGTCATTTAGAAATAATATTACCGCTGCACATGCAGGATAATTATTACTTAAAATTTTACATTAATGATAAAACTCTGATTTTATATTCAAATTTTAAGTACATACATCGCTTTAATATCAAACGACGGTAGCGAGTTATGATGATTTTAGCATTTACATTGTTTGGATATTACCGTTATCAGAATATTTATTTCTTTGTTGTTTCATATTCAAATGACATTTCTCATTTCCCATCATCTGTATTGTATTAATACTCAGTCTATACGCGTGAAAACTACTAACGTATGATACGTACTGCAAATCTAAATGGTTACTAAGGAGGTTAAACGGTCACTAAAAGGCTCTTATTGTGGATTTACTGTTAGAAATCATCGAAAAGACAGCAAATATACATTCGTATACTAAGTCCCTTAAAAGTGTTCTACATCCCTCGACCAATCCGTGTTTAGGAATTTTAAGAAAAACTATCAATTATTTGACTACAAGAAAATAATAGTGAAGATTTAAATTAATGTTTAGCTTAGGAACTCGAAAGTGTTACCCCTTATTTAAGTATGAACTACGAAAGCGATGGGGCTTACAAAGTTACCACATAGTTATGTTTGCATTCGTGTGATTTATCAACGCTTGCGGATCAGCTCGTCACAAGCGAAGGTCATCCCCTGATTAAACACGTCGAGCAAACAACGCGGTGGGACTTTCTGAACCTTGTTCGTATACGTTATTGTGTATACTTTGTACAGACCACTTCTTCATGTTTGACAGTGATGTGAGGATACATCTTTGTGTTCTTTCCTTACCTTCAGTCATTGTTTGGACACCTTCTTTATTTAATAATCTGTAGATAATAGATTGTTTATTTTAGTTCATTCAATAAAAAATCGTTATAACTTCAAAGAGGTGTCTTGAATGATTTCGAATTGCGTAATATGACGATATTTGAATAACAATGATTATCTGTCGATCTCAGAAACCTTACATATTCTGAGGAAGTCCCTTAGTGCAGAGATGAGATACATATCTTGTGCAATAATTGAATGAAACTGTGACAGTATTTAATTTAAAAAAAAATCAGTGTCCATTCAAAACATTTATTTATTTAGATTGCAAAAAAAAACTCATACTATTTCGTTACACATCAACGGCGTAGTTTATAAATCGTTTACATTCGAGCGTACATCGGTTCGCGGGATGGTTTTTGTTGAGTCTAGAGCATTTAATTTAACCGCATGTTTGAATGCGCGTAGTCGACATGACACTGTTATCAAACGCGACACCGATGCATTTGCAAGAGCAGCCGCGTGTTTGTGAATCACTCTGCTTTTGTAGCCACTCTGTTCGAGCACAAACAATTGCACGGCGCTCTAGCGCAGTCTACGCGTAACAATATACATAGAAAAGCCCTCACAATGTTTGCCTTCGTGTGATTTATTGGCTTCGTCGGATTTAGAGGCACGCATTGGCGGGGGTCTAGCGTTGGTGTTATGTTACCAACGGCTATTAGCTACACCCCTGTGCAATATTGGATCACTGTTCCATCGAAACCGTTTTGTTAATCAAACTATCGTACTATTACGTTAAGAGCGGTATCTGCTTCATGTTATTTATGGAATCTGTTATGTTAAAACTGTGAATATTTCATAATATTTATATGAAAGAGGTTTACAAAAATTTATTAACTAGTAAGTTAACTATAATAAGCATGGATATTAGATAAGAGAGGAGAAATAAACCGTCTTCTTAAAGAAGGTGGTGCTAAATTAATGTAAAAACATTTGGTCTTCATTTTTACATCGATGCAGTCAGACAAAAATAAACACGTCGCATTTTGTTAATTTCATTATAATGGTTGGGATCATATCGCGATAATAATTATCAAGTAAAAATATTAGGAGACGTTGAGAAGGTGTCGCGGCGGTCGGCCGGACAGTAAAGAGGAGGGTACACCCTGTCATCTGCTTTCAACATAATTAAAATCACTTTAAATAATGCGAATAAGCGCCCAACCCTGCAGAGGTTTTATTTTAAAAAGTGCTATTAGCATTAAATTTAGTTTTGCGGATGATTATGTCGCGTTCAGACTTCTGCGGGTATAAAGCGTGGGTACTTTTTGTGAATTATCGTCTGCAGAATACACCCCCTCTCTTTATGACACGCTTACTTCAATTTTTGATTATTCGCCCTACTTGGGAGGGACGTAGAGTGGTACTGAGCTCTAAGTCCCAAGGAATTTAATGATCCGTAGAGTGTTCATGTTTTGAGGGGTGTACGTTTCGGATATCACAGTTATTAATTGTAATACATCTAATATGGTAGACGTACATTTTGTTAAAGCTATATTTCTAGAAGAAATTATTTTAGCAAATAAGCCCAAGAAAGGTTTTATAGGCGGCGCAAGTCGATGATCGAATGTCATTACATTTTTCGATTTTCTAGGGGGGGGGAACTCGCCTTTTGTGTATAATTAGTATGGGAAATTTTAAAGTAAAACTCAAAACCATGAATTTAACGTAGCTTTCAACTCATACCGTATTAACATCTGCATTTAACAACTTCTTTATTATTTTAGAAACAAAACAACGGCGGAAAGACATAAAAAGGCAATGTTATTGACTTTGCGAAACACTTCAGCACAAAACTTTGTATTTAAATTTTCCCAAGCAGTCGTAAAAGATGTCAAAATTTAATACCTCTGTTATTTAAGTTTAGAAAAAAAATATATTAAGATGTACCGAGTTAAGACTGTTGTTTTATAATTCCATAACACATTATTAAACTCGTAATTAAAGTTTCAACCGATGTTTTATTTATTTTTAATATGAATTTTTAATAAGCTATAAAATAATTTTCCAGCCATTATTCGAATCACTCATGTTGTCAGTTAAAAAACCAGAAAGAAAAATAAATGATTTACAACTGATATTTGTAATAAAAGTTTAAAGTAATACGAGTGATATAATGAAATCACACTTGACACTAAATGATTCAAACAAGTTAATGAGTTTTAAATGAAGCTAAAGCGTAATCAAAATGGACAGATAAAAGTGAACCGAGTCAAGAGCTACCTACACAGTACATACGTACCAACAACCGAACATAAAGTCCGGTCGCGAGCTTATCGTTTTAAGAATCGGAGAGAAAAACAATCGACTCCAGCGGTTGGATTCTTTTAATTTATCCGTCGCAGTTATAAATCGGTGTTAAGATTCAGCGTTCGTAACATTTTCTCAATTATCGGCATCGATCTTCACGAGGCTTTGTGATAGCTACTGAGCGTCGAACACGCCACCTCGCGGACGAACACGAACAAAAAGAAATCAGCGCATTAAGAGGCCACACGCTAAGGTAACGTTACTCAAATTGCAAGAGAACACTATTTCATTATATTCTTTTGAATATTCATTCTAATTTGTGCCAAATTTAATCGAAATCCGTTTAGCCGTTTAGACGGTAAACTCTAACGAAAATCCATCTATCTAAACTGACATTAGTAAGATCTGACGTTTCAGAAATTCAATATCAACATCATAAGATCATTATAATTTTTTTTCTAACAACGCACACGCGTAATATCTTAGTAATATAAATGCGAAAGTTTAGATGGATGGATGGATGGATGTTTGTTGGAGTTTGTAGCCTAAATGGCTGAACGGATCTCGATGAAATTTGGCTTAGATATAGAGGATAGTCTGGAAGGACACGTAGGCTACTAACTTTTGTTTTTTTTAATTCCACACAGACGGAGTCAAGGGCGAAAGCTAGTCAGTTTATATAATCAATTACTTTGTATTATCACATTTAGTTAACGACAAAGCACTATCTATAATTAAACAATGAGCCTGAACCCCGCCCTCCACAACAACCCAACAAGAGACGTTTAACACATTCGGGTAATCTCACTAAATCGCCATAATCACGACTCGGGACGAAACTTAATTCAATTCCACGTTAATTTACTTATTTGAAAATGAGACCCATGATACAGTTATCAAAGCCGACCCCCCTTGGGAATTAGGACCTGAGGGATCATCAGGATAATCTTTTCACGTATAAATACGGGAACGGCGGTATGACACTATGATAGTTTTATGAATAACGCGGACTGATGCGTGTCGTATCTTACCTGATGCGGGTAATTGGTTTTAATGTCATAGATATAACAATCGTAAAATCTAAACGCAACTGAAATTCGAGTAGTAAACACGTGGGAGAAGAGGTTAAATTTTTCAAAATTTCCCTAATACACGGAGATTCTCCGGTAGTGAGCTGGTCGCTAGTAGATAGACATTCGATGTATATACAGTCGAGTATGTATAAGAGCGTCGGTGGCTCAGTGGTTTAAGCACTTGACTTGTAATCTATAGGTCTTGGGTTCGAATCCCGCCGCCATGTACCAATGTGATTTTCTATTCTTCGAATTTTCATATGTATTAACATAATTTACCCGACGTTCTTACGGTGAAGAAAAACATCGTGATGCAACCTGCACATATCGGCGAAGAAATTCAAAGATATGTGTGAAGTCAACCAACCCGCACTTGGCCAGCGTGGTTGACTATGGCCTAGTCACCATAACTTAGGGTAGGCTCCGAGCCCCTCGGTGGGGACATGTAGTGAGCTGGTGGTGATGATGTATATACAGTATTAATTGGCTTTTCAGAGATTAAATGATAAAAATGACTAATTCTATTTGCGTTAGTCCATTACAACCAAAATATTTATTAGATAGGACATTTTATTACATCCGATGTATTCGAATTAAACAAATAATAATTTACGCGACACCTACGCAGAAGTTAAATTGTAGAAACATGATTTTTAAACCATTTATTTTATTTTATTCAAATTATTATATAAGTTAAGATTTATTATAATCTCGATATATTTTAATGATTAAGTTGAGGTTATACCAACCGACATTTGTATGATGTTGCTTATTTTAAGTTTTTATCTATTGTAAAGGTTGATTTAGATTTATCGTAATGAATAGTTACGCTTTACGCTAGTTAAGTTGGTATATTAATAATGGTAAGCTTACAGTAGCAATGGCCGCGTCGCCTCCTCCGTACGGACGGACGGGCTCGTTGTTTTCGCGAAGAATCAATCACGTCAGACTTTACGGAGGCCGATTGTACTAATAGCTAATGTACGTGTAGGCGAGACGGAGTGCCTCGGCTCTCGCTTATCGGTGTCATCTATTACTAATGCCTCATTCAAAATTTCAAGTAAAGTTAACAGTAATGCCTCATACAAAATGAGTTTAAGTTATCGCGTACCATCGGGTGACTTATTATCGCTATTTCAGTCGGTAGCCGCTATTAAGTAACGTAACTAATAGATTTATGTTGGATATTTTATGCGTTTGTGTGCACGGCCAACGATAAATATCATTGTTTAAATCAGTACGTTAGATAGGAAGAGAGTCGCGGGATATTTTTAGGTTAGGTAGGTGGGTTCGGGCTTACCGGCGTAGATACGACTCTTTGTCGCCACGGCGTACGGCTGACGTTAACAAATTACAATGGCTGTCAACTTTCTGAAACAATATACCGGTTGGCGTTTAACTTATCTCGGAACTTTTCGTCCCGCGCAGATAAAATGTTGTAATACTAAAATGTCATTATGCTCGGCCCGAGGACCGGTACTGGTAAGTCATAGGAGATAATATTTCACCGGCGAGCTGCGCTCTGTGGCGCGCCGCTATCGTTTCAGTTAGCATCGAACTCACTCAGCCGATTTGTTACCTTATCTTTGTTACTTTGTTCGAGGTTGATAGGTCAACTTAAAACTATATTTCACAAATCCTAATCTAATTGAGTACAATTGTGAGCAAAGGGGTAGCACACTATCTCTGTATTTTATTTCAAGATCTGCGGTATTGACATACCGGTCATGGTAAGCATTTTGATTCTTCGAAAATATATCATTGTGCCTATTTATTACTTATTCGTAGTTTGTGTGTTTTACAACACTGTTAACACATACAGTCCAGTTACACAATATTTTAATCTTGCTCTAAATGTTATATGAGACAGAAGTGTCAAATAGTGAAGTGACAGCAAAGTTTATAGTTAAAAAGAACTCTTTGGTTGTCAAGAATGACTGATGTCCGTCTGGTAAAAGTGTCAAAAATTTGTTTTTTTTAAAACTCGGTCACAGTTTACATTTTTTACTACAACGTTTTTGTAATTTACATACACCTAACAGACTACAAAGTGTATAGTTGCATAATTCGTGTATCAAAGTAAGATAGAAGCTTTGTTAACGGGTGCGTCAAAGTAGTTATCCTTACGCTTGTATGTTCCTTTGTTAAGAACAATAAATAGCTTTCAAAAAGAAACTGTGAAAAGAACTCTTTTAAAGCCGATCTTATTGTTTTAAGTGTATAATATGTGATTGTTAATGTGTCCAATCAAATACGATTGCAGCACCGTATACCATGTAGAGGCAGTAGCTAATTATTAACCAACATCCGAAGTTCTTAATTAGAGCCCCACCTGCTGCTTGAAACAGCTCGCATGGATAAGGGTTGCTTTGTACCAGATTAGCATTAATTACGTTGGTTTAACGTCTGTCGAAAATTTCGCTTCTAACTTGCGCCAAGAGTTAGTTTCACGGTCGACTTAAACGGCTTTTGATTTTTATAACGTTACTCAACCTGATTCTTTCTTTCCTTTTTAATTCCATTTCTCCGGTCGCGCTTCGGTAATTACGTTTAGAAATAGAGATTATTTCTTTTAAATTGTTTAGTTGCACAAATTTAGCATGCAAATGTTCCATGTTTATGATATTTCAATATTGTCTTGACAATCTATTAATAGCTGTAATTAATTTGAAATGTATATCGTCATGATAATCCAACAAAGCTATACGAGATAAAATCTAAAGAGAATTCTTTAAACTTGAGACGACAAAGTGTACTAGTTCACAATCGGTGGGCCGTCTTAAATAACTAATCACATCACTTTTTTATTAGTTGTTGGGAAGTGAGGCCAGAAGTGATTTGTCCAGGGCAATCTATCATTCAAGCACTATGGGAATAATTAGTGTCAGCGAGGCGCATCCGGGCCGAGTGCGCGCCAACAATGAACTCTGTGACGCTTCATTCAAACAAACCATTAATAATTTTGAACGCTAGTTTTTCTAAGACGGATTCACTCTTGTAAATAAATGGTACAGCGGATTTTTAACTACCTACTTACGGAGACATTCTTTTTTACCGAGTGTGTTAATGTCGTCGGCGCGGTTGTGGAACGGCCATTTGTAAATCTAAGACTCCGGAAAAAAGGCGGCAACATATTCGCACATAAAGCGCTCGTTTACGCGACTTTACATTAAAGGGTTGCGCCGAAAACGAAAAATTGTCGACGTTCGAAATATTAAAAATGAAATATGTCAAGGAAACGTCCGATTGTTAACGTCTCACAAAGCGTGCCGTGGAAACCGAGCCGGTGTGAACGAACTCCGTCGCGTTTTATGATATGTTTTAATACGCATTTTAATAAAGCTTGTATTGTTTAGGCTTTCGGAATACATTATGTCCATTTAGTGGACACCGCTTGTATCGCTCTGTCTGAAGTTGTTTCCGTTACTTAAAATTATGTCTGTTTAATAATACATGCAACGTGAATCGAATCGAATAGTTTTAAATCTTAATTATTATATTAAGGTAATGCGTTTGTCCATCTATACTAATAGTATAAAGAGGAAAGATTTGTATTTTTTTATGTAATGAATAAGACCTTTAGAAAAAAATGAGATAATCTTTTGCTATCAGAAAGGTATCACTGAATAACATAGGCTATACTACATTTATAAAAGAAAAAATCAGTCAGAGAGACTACTTATAAGTCCTATAAAGTTGTTTTAACAATTAGTGCATCGCAACATTTGAAATGCCTTTGTCATTAATTTCCCAGCACTAGTTTCTACTCGTATTATAATATTCAGTTGCTTGCTAATTGAGAATACCGCGTTGACAGTGTTTCAGCAATGTCTTCATGCAATATTAACCCTTATGCACATAGTAATAAATTCTACGTGACAAAGTATGTCGCTGTTGATATTTGAGTGTGAGGAAACCGTTGAATGGTATATGTAACTACACCCGTCATTTAACTAGAACCAAAAACTTACATGTCCAAACACACTTACTTAGCATAATAAGTGTGTCTAATTAAAATAACTCGAGATCTGACGGCAACGAATGTGGTGTTCTTTATTTGTTTAGAGGGTTTCGTACAATTAATAGTAAACAAAAAACAAACCTATTCAATGTAATTATGAGGATTAAAATATGTTATCTATCTATACATGTAATAAATTGGAGTGTCTGTTTGTAATATCAAATGAAAAATTCCAGATTTCGGGAAGATGATGTATTTGCGTTGCTGATAACGAAAATTGAATTTTAAAAAAATGTCTGTCTGCCTGTCTATCTGTCGGTCTGTCCGCAAGCCGCGTTTGTTCCGGGTAATCTCCGAAACGGCTGGGCCGATTTCGACCTGTCTTTCACTGGAGGGTAGCTGACATGGACGGGCATATTATAGACTACTTTTTTTAAAATTCCGCGCTGTCAAAATGGCGACCGGACCGCTATCTCAGGAACGGGTGGACCGATTTGGACGGAACTTTGACTGGAAGGTAGCTGGTAAAAAGTAGATGCACGCGGGAATGTTATAGACGACCATTTTTTTTAATTCCGCGCTAACGAAGTTTGCGGGCGACAGCTCGTTTATATTAAGTTACAATAATCAAGTTGAGGAAACGACTCTTGTTTCGAAATGTAATGTTAATTAAAATACATTTTTAATTATATTAGATTTTTTGTTCCATGAGACCTTGGTTTATTGCAGTTAATGCAGACTTGTATTATTTGTATGTACAAAACCTTCAATTATATTTGCTTTAGTATATATTCGTTGTAAGAATCTATGTTTTTATTACTTGTTGTAATTCGGAATTCATATTAAAGATGTTTTTTACAAAACATTTTAAGACTTTGTATTACATGGGGAACCTATTTGTTATTTTTTATACTATCAAAACAATCATATATTTTACGTGACATTTTATAAAGGCTAAACCATTATATCTATTTTAAAGGATGTCAAAATGAATCGTAGTTTTTCTAGAAAAATCACTGATTTAGAAATAAAGATGCGATGAATAACAATCACACGATTTATTGGGGAGTATTTATAGCATCTTTCATCATTATTTGTTTAGAGAAACTTCATACAATAGGTAGAACAAAAATCCACTGAACCCTAGCTATAAAAAAGACAATAGCTATTAACCTCCTCTCAAATATTTCCCGGGCGTGCCTTTTCTCATAGTAACGCAGCACCCAGTTCATAATTAGCGCTGTATATTAAATGTAATGTGTAAAACGTGATAATAAGGAAGTATAATGTAAGCAAGATCGTTATAATAAAAATAGAGATTTCTTTATGTGTATTACTAAGTGAGAGCGCGTCGTATTAATTGCTTTGCGGCTGTTAGCTTGTGTACAGCTAGCGCTGTCGGGGGGCCTTAATATGACGTGTTTACAATCATACTTCATAATCATAAAGTATAATAAAATTGTAGTGTCTGTAATATCAAAAGAAATATTCCAGATTTCGAGAAGATGATGTATTTGCGTTGCTGATAACGAAAATCGCGTTTAATTTTTTTTTGTCTGTCTGTCTGTTTGCAAGCCGCGTTTGTTCCGGGTAATCTCTGAATCGGCTAGGTCGATTACGACGTGACTTTCACTGGAGGGTACCTGACATAGACGGGCATATTATAGGCTTTTTTTAATTCCCCACTGTCAAAATGGCGACCGGTTCGCTATCTCTGGAACGGGTGGACCGATTTGGACGGGACTTTGACTGGAAGGTAGCTGGTAGAAGGTAGATGTACGCGGAAATGTTATAGACGACCAATTTTTCCAAATTCCATGCTAACGAAGTTTGCGGGAGACAGCTCGTTAAATATAAATATAGCTTAAAAATACAAAGATAAAATTGTTTTCGCTAGTAAATTAAATAATCTCGTTGTACAAACAGTTCCCAAAAATTAAGTGTAAAATAAGGAAAAAACGATGTTTTATAATTACATAACAAAACCACGTTTATGACTTTGTACGAATCGCAAAAAGTATAATAATTGTTATTATCAGTATGACTGATCTAAACCTTGTTTGCTTTGTTAGTTATGTATCTATATTCTATACAGACGTTTTATTAGACAATAAAATTGGAGTGTCTGTTTGTAATGTCAAAAGAAAAATTCCACATTTTGGGAAAATGATGTATTTGCGTTGCTGATAACGAATATCGCATTTAAAAAAATTGTCTGTCTATCCGCAAGCCGCGTTTGTTCCGGGTAATCTCCGAAACGGGTGATCCGATTTCGACGGGACATTCACTGGAGGGTAGCTGATATGGATAGGCATATTATAGGCTACTTTTTTGTAAATGCCGCGCTGTCAAAATGGCGTAACGGGTGATTCAAATTTGCGCTAACGAAGTTTGCGGGTGACAGCTCGTATCTAATATTTATAATAGAATATTTTTATGACCGGAACATGAAAGGAGACAGTATTTATTTCAAGTGGACGTTTGGTATTTATAGTGTTTATCCTCCTTTGAGAGCTATATCAAAGCAATGAGATTCGGGCAGATTTTTTAGTATCATGGACGCGATTGTACAGAAATGCCGTCTACCCTGTCGACAGATTTAACGAGCCGAACTAACAACAGAGAAATCTTTCACCTGAGTATTTAGCTCTTTGAGTAAAAATAAATCTCTCGGTTTCTCGGAATAACAACAGTGTCAAGTCAAGTCGTCTTAAAGCAAAGATTATATTTGTCATCGCTTCACGCGTTAGGCTCGTTTGCGCGTCGTTCTCAAAACGATCGTAGATCGTAGCCACACCCTACTACTGTAGCCTTACTACGAAGTTTAAGACTCGTCGTTTTTTTATTAATCCTTCAATAAAGATGTCCAAGTATCTTTAGTATTGAGTAACGATCCTGTAGAAAAATGCGTAAAACACTATTTTGAAAGCTTAGCCTGTTCTATCCCGTCTCTTGTAGTTTATGTTATTGTTCAACAATTTTAATAAAATAAAACAATTGCTAGACATTTGTTTAAATGTTATCAAAATAAACTTGTAGTTTTTACATAAATTTACACCAGTTGCCCTTAGTACCTTGTTAATGACTGTCTATACGTAAGTTTAGTGTTGCATATTGCAAATTATTAAAAAAACTCCTTTCACAAAAAAACAAATGTTCGTAACCGCAACACCTATCCGCAGTAAATACTTTCGTTCCGACTCAACAACTTAAAATAAACAAAAATTTTTATAAGCGCCGAGGAAAGCGGCTGAGTTATTTATAGAGCTGTCATCTCAGCTTAAAGACCTAATGAGCCGTTTCTAATATGGTATGGTAGTTCTCATTTGGATTCCCTGTTTGTTTACGTAATTGCTATCCACACGTCCCCTGAAGTTACCGCTCTATACATATTTTAGTCTCTTAAACTTACGGGGGAATATTTCGGTCCGTCTTTTATGCAGTTCTAAAATAAGTCGTGCCTCTTCGTTTTTATGTAATTGGTGTGAAATGTTCAAATTGGTTTATTTTTCACTTTAAGCTAATACCGCTTTAGGTGAGACAAAACAATATAATTCACGTATTCGATTCGAAATTGTTTCACGCTGAATTTGGTGTTATTTCGATTTATTTGAATTCACTTTCATAGTTCACTTATCGTTATGTTAATAGGAGGTGGCAGAATTATAATGAATATTGTGTTAATTAACCTTCAATTAGAAACCTGCAACTACGTAATCACGTGTTTACTATCGTTTTAGTTTTAAATTGTAATAATAGTATAAAGATTATAATTGCTGTTGGTACATGTTGCTTAAAAGTGATGAAGTAGCAAATCTAAGCTAGTGAGAAATGAAAACGCAAGCCGTGACGTCACAGCGTTCGAGGTTTTAGTGCAGGTGCATTTCTTAAACACTTTTAAAGAATTTATTACGTTAACGTTTTGTTTAAAAGCGCTACTGGATTATTACGTCTTACATAATTTAAAGTCGCTTATAATAATAATAAAGATTCTTTATTGTATAATCAGTGATTACAGCATCAATGTCGCCTTGGCTCTTTAACTAGGAAATGCTGTGCTTAAGGAGTCAATGCACTTTCAGGTACATTTTACAACAGAAAGATAAAAACTATAGTATCAAAGCCATTTGAATTACAGTAAAAATTAAATTTAATATTAATTAGTAAACAAAAACTATAATATTGCCAGTTCCACGAAGTTTACGATAATTTTGCGATGATATTAAGAGATACCACAATATTTGGTCCGGTCAATAAGATTACCCATAAAAATCTGAACAATTAATTAACATATGTGACTTTTATACATACGGGAAACATTTTTTAGGTGTATGCTAAAATCAAAATCCCAAGTCATCCTTGTTATGTAGGACAAAACGATAACGTAGTATTTTCTTTGTGTTAATGTATCCAAATGTTAATTAACTAAAATAAAAAAAAATGACACAATAGTTTTCAATTCCCAACCTTAAATATCGGTCGATTATTGATTTATACTAATTGCTGCAATAGTGAAGAAAGTTACGTAGCGAAACCAAAAATCATCGAGGCATTAAAACATACAAGTGAGGTTCGTTATTGCGAAACCCTACATGAAACAATATAAGTTGGAAATTTTAATTGTCCAAGCATCGGCCTTACATAATGCTAGTTTCACACGAAGGCAGCACAGTGGAACAGTGCAGGACAGGGCAACATTCCACTGAATATACACTTACTGTTAAAACTATACTGCTATCTTAGAAACAGTCGCATTCATCAATGATTCCCTACTACAACTGTTAAATGTGTCAAAATATACACGTAAGTGACGTATTTAATTATATCGACACTTGCATAGTAGATTGTACTGTCTTGGCGTAATCTTTCAATCCAGATTCATTGTTCTGCCTTCATGTGAAACTAGCGTAAGTTAAACAATCGCTGGTTCGAATTCAGCTGGGAGACGAGAGAGAACAACAAGAGCGGAGCCATCAATTCCAATAACTCGAAACGATATTCGAAACCGCACTGCGCCGCGGTGTGACTGATTTCTGAAATATTTCAACACTAGCCTTCCACCTTCGACACTCATTTATATTCATTCTGAATCGATTTAGTGTTCTTTTTACCCGACTGAGTGAGGGAGAGTAATGCTTATCGCGTATTTAGTATGTGTATGGGTTTGTTTGTATGTCAATTAAATTGTGACCTCTTGTAGCTTAAACTATTGATCGGATTTTGATGCGCAAGGTGTCGTTTGATCAATGCTTTTAAAATATCTTAGTATTTGGATAAATACAGCCTATTTGGGTTCGCTAATAGCACAATCGAAGTTTGTTGTGAGTGTTATTTAATATTCATATTTATAACATTTTGAAGTCAAAAAAATACGCATTCGACATCTACGTCTAGGCAGTGAAAACCCACGGTTATATAAATCTATGTTTAAGTAATAACTTCAAAATAACAATTAAATTAGATTCATAAGAGAACAACAAACGAACTCAATGAATATAGAAGGCGGTAATGCTAGTTTTACACGAGGACAGAAAAGTGTGACAGAGCAGTAGACAGAGCAGTACAGCTATTATTTGCAAGCCGAGGCAGAACAGTATCGTTTTAACAGTAAGTGTTCTGCCCTTGTGGGAAACTATGATAGCTTAAGAGATTAGCTCCTGCCACCTGTCCGCTCACACCGAAGCTTCGAAATTTTTCGGTATTGCCGATGCAAAGTTTCTCGTTAATATGTAAATTAAAGTTATCTGGTCCGAGGATGCGGCGATTTAGGGACACTTTTGTATAACGGTGCGTTTTCATTGGTTGAAAGTATGTTTGTTCATACGGTTTTATTGAAACCGTGCAGAGGGGCTTAGCGCTAACTGGAAGAGATATGGTTTATGCTATTTGTTCATCATCCTCGTTTTCAATTACGTTTTCGTTTTTAATTCTGAATTATTTTGCAGCGTCGGTAGGTAGTAAATATCAACAAAATAAGATTTACTAAGTACATTTATATTTTTCAGTAGTAGAGCCCGCTTTAACATCTTCGCACGAATGGGCCGACTCGCCCGGTGCAATACCACGACCACACAGAAGACATGCGTGAAGTGGAGGCAATTCCGCGTTTTGTCTGATTACTGTGGTGCCAGAGGCCTAACTTTAGTCCTTTTTCCTTTCCATATATAATTCTTAAGAGGAAGAGATGAGACGGGAAAGTGAATTTGCCATTGGAGGAGACGTATAGGACAGGCAAATATCCTCTTTATGTGTGTCTTCTCTTCCATCGATTAAGAGTAGGCAACGCATCTACAATTGCGAATGTCTATGGGCAGCGGTCGCTTGGCCATTTCGGCGGATTCAGGTGGCCGCTTGTTTGCCACCTTATAATATAAATATATATTTCACGGGTACATCTATGGAATTATTATTAAATTTATGCTGTCTTCTTTAGCTTTTCGATTCCGATTAGTAGAGTGTGTAAAGTGTAAAGTTATAGGTTAAGCAGTGACAATGTGTATTCGTTCTGAGAATACCGCAACGTTGCTCCGACTGCACGGGAATTAGACTTCACGCTCTGATTATAGTTATACCAGTTTAGCGATTTAGCATAATTATTACATTTTATTATTGTTGTGTTTGTTTAACGCGATACACATACATTAACATACGATTATATGTGAAATTCGTTGCCCGTAGAAGTTAAATTCTTTAATACTATCAACCACTTAATGGATTTAAGTAGGCTGTAAATTAAAGCATTAAGATCTTTAGTAATGGTATTAATAGGACAAAAGTTATTTTAATGGGTCCTCGGATACTGAAGCTAATTTTAATCAAGTACCATTTATCATAATATTGTATACAATCTGTCATCTTCCTCACCTTATCCTACTCCCGTAGTGTCGGCGCACAGGTTTTCGACCTCCAAATAACTCTGTCATCCGTCATCTCGGTCATCACTCCCTTCTTGATCATGTCACCTTTGATGCAATCCAACCATCGCGTTCTAGGTCTACCTCTACCGGTGTACCCCTCCACATTCATAACTAACGTCCTTCTTGCTACATGCGATTCATCCCTTCTCATAACATAACCTGTCTGTATATTATTTAATTAATACAGTATTCTTTGTGAGGTCTACTTTTGTAGTTATTGTGGGAAACCATCTATATGCGTTGTTAATTTTACTATTCTGCGAAGATTATTAAATTTAAGAGCTGCTGAAATATTTTAACAATGCAACCATTCGGTGTTAAATACGTATCTAATTAACAGGCTACAAATATTTAAGGTTTCATTAGTGAGTTTTTCCTATTTCTTTATTGCCGCGGTGTCTGTGTGAATGGTCTGGGATTAATTTCCATGGTGCATAGGTTTGTTTCCAGTTGCTAGAGCAAATTGTTGATTGTACGAGTAATGTTTTCTCTGGCGTATTAGAAGGGGATAAATACTAAAGTACAATTTAGATTATGTACTAGACAATAAAATTATTTATAAGTATTTCAAGATTTAATGTTTATAATTAACTGTGTTGTTTCGTAGGACCACGTTTATAATACGCAGAGAAAAGCCTTAACATTTTATTTATATAGTTAGGAGTACACAGTTCTGTAGGACTGAGAACAATTACCGCTTGACCACAAGGCTCAATCAATATCCATGCGTGCTGAAGGAGATTTGTCACACACACTTCTGAGGATTCTCGCACGGCTCGACCGTGTCATAATGTGCTGACTGAACGCCTACGACTCCTGCATTTTATTAAGCAAAAATATTACTATAGATAAATCTACGAATATGCTATTAATCTGGTATTTTCTTTGAACTATAAATAATTGGATTATGATGTAAAATTTTCATAAAATACCCATCTTAGTGACTATTTTAGAAAGTATTCTGTATTACTGATAGTAAAAATCTATATTTATGTGATTTATAAAAAAAGAGTAAAAGGCATGTGTGAATGAAGTGAATGAATTGAACGATCGTCCCCTAATTGTTTTAATTATTTGAGTACAAATTAAGACGTATCTGAAGGTTGATCGTGAAGAAAACATAATACGGTGGTTTTAATTCATGAGCGACTGAATCAGTCATTGGGAACATCATCAGCGCTGATTGAAGTCCCGCATTAATTATATTACAAATGAATATCACAAAAAAATGTTCAACAATTGTTTATTTGAAATTCCAATAAAATAACATTTAGTCGGTATGACAAAACAAACTCTGAGCAGGATTGTTGACGGAATACTAATATGGCTTAAAGAAGAAATAAAGAATCGCATAATGTTGTGTCGTATTTGTAATATGGACATCGATAAATCATAGGGAATCGACCACAATCGTTCCGATGACATGGTATGCCCACAAAAAATAATACAAGCCATCATTCAGATGCCCCGTAGAATTGGGTGGGAGCTTAGCTCAGCTGTAGGGTTGTAATTTAAAATTATTTTCACGTAATCATTATTTGTATTTAAATTGAGTAAATCTTAATTTTGTATTCAATTAATATTCTCTGAAACTAAATATAGGTGAAGTAACGAAATGAATTTATTATTTCTTTTATAGGACATTAAAAAGCCATTTATAAAACATCTCTTTGATCGAAAGCATGTCAGTCACAAATGAGCATTTGGCATTATATAATCTTAACTTTTTAATTAGTATATGAATATGTAAATGAATATTGTAGGTGACGTGATAATTAATATTGCAATTATTTGCGTATGATATTAACGTATGATATTGCAATTATTTGCTTTATGTAGTAACAAATGTTATGAATTAAAGAATCTAGCAATTCATCCACACATGATTTTGCCAACCTTAACCGATCACGATTCGGACTCTAACAAAACGCGAATTTATATCGAATGTTTATATGAATTTCGTCCCTAATTTATTTATCTATTGTCATCAAATTTCAGTCTAAAGATTCGATGTTATCTAAACAAGAGATATAGTTTTAATAATTCTATGGAATCCAATCAATGTTATGGATTCTTTTAATTGTATTGACTACTCCTACCAAATAACTAGCTAACTAGCATTAACTATTTTAAGATAGACTGTGTCAATTTCAATGATAATTAGCGCCTTAATTTATTTAGCTTAATGTATTTAATTTGAACTACCAAAGGCAAAAATTGGTTAAAATATTATAATAGCCACGTGGGAGAACAGTTTAATGTATTTTAAAATATGCATACATTCCCTGACGGCCCCGACTCATTGTTTGTCTCCAAAGCAAGAGCAAAACAGCAACCAAGATGGAGATGTCCAATATTTTAGATGGCATAGCAGTCGCCGCTACGAAATCGGAATTCCATCCTTAAGGTTTCTCAATATCAACAGATTGAAAAATCATCTGTAAATCGATATAAGCAAAGCTGCAATTTCTCTGTTCGATCTGTCTCACGATGAGACTGTATCGCAGACTCTCGTACAACGCTTTAGTAACCAGGTATGCAATAGATAGCAATGTTTTATGCTAATCCTATAAACAGAAACATAACTTACAAATTTTCGAGAGCCTTCGTGAGACGTGATGTTGGATGACAAAGCTAGAGTTTATATGCCGATGTCTGTGCATACGAAATTATAAGCAATCAACTATGTGATTGTAATATTGACTTTTGCTCGTCATCGGCTATTAAGATTTCTTTGTTATAGAAACATGTTGGACTATTTACACAACACGTTGCTCAGAAAGGCTTTGTAAAAATAACTTGGAGTTTTTTCCTTTTCGGTGTCGGTCAGCGTATATCGCTCTCACGGGTGTTGAATGAAATCCTCAAGTCACTTAGTGCGATGCGACGTTAGAATTTGCTTTTATACATGAAGCGTTTCGATAGCTTTATTATGATGTGTGAACGGCGTTATAGATTGGGAAGATGCAACAATGTGAGCGTCTCGAGGTGACAATGACGCGTAATTGCCGGCCGAGGGTTTGTAATTGAAATGTGTATTTGAGTACCTCGGACTTAGTCATCGTCTAAAAATGTTGATTGCCCTTACTGGACTCGATGGGCATTTTATAACAATGTCATCAGTTGATAACGGATCTGTATACAAATATTACATATTGACATGTGCCTCAAGAGACCTGATTTTATTTTATTTTTTTATTATTTTGTTTATATGTCTTTAAGGTATTTTAAACAGGCAATGGTCGATGTTATATATTGGTACGTAAGTAATAAAGATCAGCGGGTACAATGGCGCACAATCTCGTCCTTTTCATCGTACTCTGCAATCCTTTAGTAAATGTCTGAAATTCTTAAACGACAAAGAAACATTATGGTTACAAGATGTAACTAAAGTATGTAAAGGCTTCCAAGGCTAATTCGATTGTGTTAAGAAAGAGTTGAACATACGATCGAAAAAGATTTTTATTTTTCGAATTTTTTCTTTCTTTAAACTTTAATGTGTACAATGTAACTAGCTTATTCAATTTGAATAATTGTTTTTCTATTCAGACACACGTGTCGGGATGTTTATCAAAATTATAAACAGTGGTGAATATAATGTTGCACTGTATACACATTTAATAAACAAACTTAATATGTATTGTTATACTTAACTGATAAAACACATATTTTAAAGAATAGAGAACTAAAGGTACTTTAGTAACGGTCTCTCTAAGAATAGTTCGACGAATAGATAAACACAAAATAGTGAGATAAGATAACTTATTAAAAATAACGTCTTGTATGGGTGTCTAAAGGAAAGTCCCTCTGCTACGATCCCTGCGCGATTCGTCAAGAAAATTGGACTTTAATTCAATTTGATGATGAATTAAATATAAATACAATGATCGTTTTTTCAAACTGTGTACCTACGCTTGCCGAGAACTGTCTAATTTTATTCCATAATTTTAACGTAAAGTTTATTCAGCCGTGAACACAGGTTGATTTTAAGAATGAATATCGTCTATAAAGTCCAGCCGATGATGCCGACAAATCACTCGTTGGCCGACGTAGCTATGTTATAACAGGACGGATGAAAGTAATTGAGTATTTCTAATGAATTCCAATATTATATCGTGCGTCCTTTCTACGTCTGAGCCTGCTTCACACGATTTGTTTATTTATATTGTAGTCGCCTTTCATCTAGTATACGTGAGTAAATAATAAATGTACGACATATCACTGCCCGGTGTGCTGACCTCACACCGGACACGGTCACATCAAAGTGTTCACTGTCAATGATTTATGTATATTTGTTAGACTTTGGCCCAATTACGGCGATGAAAATTTTGTGCATTCCCATTATATGGAGTTTGCGGCTGAGCTCCCTTTGATGTCTAATTAGCTGTTTGTGATGAGCTAGATATACGCAGGTTCGCCATTGATTGATTTATTTGACCGTACACAAGTGGGAGAGGTTGAATACGTCCAATAATGTCGTAATTAACGTCCACTAACGCTGCAAGCATTTGCAACTTGTTTCTTGTTAGAAAGCATATATTTCTAGTACTCCTAATTGTAGTGGATAAGGCAAACTTTAACTAAGAATGGAGAGGGGTCGACTGGTGATGGATACAGGAAGAGATATATCAATAACGTCTGAAATCTATACTAATATAATAAAGCGTAAACACACACTTCTTTGTTGCCTAAGATGTCAGCAATTACAGCATATTTTTGAATAATTCTTTTTTTAATAAAAAGCCCTACACTTACGTCACGCTTTAGCCTATATATTTTCACGCCATTAAACTTAGGGGGTAAATATTTTGGATAAAAACCTTAATGTGGGAAAGAGACCATAAGTTGCTGCCAACATCAAGGAAGCAAGATTGCCATGGTTTGTCATCATGTCATGTCATTTTGACAATAAAATAAAATATTCATAATTTCATGCGGATGAAGCTGCAGGGCAACAGCTAGTAACGAATAAAGGTACATAGATCTGATAGGTGAAAACCCGGTAGATAAGGACATGCTGATGATGATTTCTACTTTTTTATCATTAGGTGGCAAATAAAAAAGCCAGTTTTTGAATTCGCCGTAATAGCGAAGCGACAACTGCCCATATACATTCGCAAATACAGATGCGTTGTACCTCTAATCAACGGAAGATGTAACTCACAGAAAGAGGATATGTCGTCTCCTCGGTGAAATACAACCTTTTAAAACTTTTAGTAAATTTTTATGTTTAGTTTGTTCAATTGCATTGTTCAATGTATCCCATTTAGAGAGTTCGTGAGACGATGTCAAAGGTTAAATAGCAATTAATAAACGTCGGCGACAATGCGTCAAACAATGCGAATTGTTCCAATCACGACAGTAACTAAATATAACATTACAACTTCACTGCAGTGACACTTGTATTAATAAATATTCTCATCCCTTTTACTCTCTTCGACAAATGACAGAATACGTTATGTATTAATACATGTGTTACGGCAGTGGAAGCGCATGATGTTGATGTATTATTTTGTTGAGAGTATGATTATAATTGCGCCATCTACATATACACTATGTACCAATATTTATGAACGTAGTCGAGATAGATAGGAGGCGATTGGGTGGTCCGGCCAAAGGGCATATTCCATGAATTATCATTCTTTACTTCGTTTGTAAAGTCCTAATTAGTTACACAACAATTTTCATGTTATAAATGTCCTGATACATGTTAACTTAAGCATTCTGAAGTTACCTACTGAATTAATGTTTAGGTTATAGACTCAAATTTCCAAAATATAAGTTATAGCTCTCGCCCGCGACTCCGTCCGCGCGGAATAAAAAATAAACTTAGTAAGTAGCCTACGTGTTCTTTCAGACTTAAGTCTACATTTGTACCAAATTTCAACGAGATCCGTTCAGCAGTTTAGGATACAAACTCTTAACAAACATCCTTCCGTCCATCCAAACTTTCGCATTTATGATATTAGTAAAAAGCGAGATGTTTGAAGTGTGTGTGGGTACCTATCCTACTTTTTAGTATCTTAGTGATAGTTTCGATAATGAATAAAAAAGCATAGGTGTTCTAAATTTGTATTAACGATTCAAAAAATATTTTCAAAAGTTGAATTAATGACTTTATTTCAATTTGCTATCTGACTTCGTAAATATTAATTTGGTTGCTTTTTGCATAAATATGTTGCTCTTTAAAGATTTTTTTAGCTATATAGCACCCAATAAATTCTCTTTTAAAGGCTTTTTGAAACTATTAGATATGGGTCTTTAAGTCTATTACAATGATAATATTCGTTCAAGAAATGTCAGTTTTGTTTCTTTTTTTAAATACCTATATAACATTTATGGGAAAATTATACATCGGTATATCAGCGAATGAGAGCTTCGGTGGTTCAGGGGTTTGAGCACTTTACTTGTAATCAGGTCCTGGGTTCGAATTTCGGCATGTACCAATGTGATTTTCGAATTTCATAGGTTCAAATTTACCCGACGTTCTTACGGTAAAGGAAAACATTGTGATGTAACCTGCATATATCGGTGAAGAAAACAAAGATATGTGTGAAGTCACCCAAACGTATTGAGAGCTGGTGACGATGATATTAGCGATTTATATATGATAAATTAATAATTTAAAATGTGTTTTGTATTATTAGATACGGAACCGAGTTGTACCTGCCCCTCTTTTACTAATTATTACCTCTCCTTAAATAAAGGGTAATAATTAAGTTTGTTGCTTCGTTAAGTTTAATTAAGTTTTGGGCGACTAGCCTTTAAATGGATATACTACAGAGGCCACAGGGAGTATTTTGACTGGAAAGATTCCTGCCGCCGAGTTCCGTCTTCGGACCACCAGGTACCTTCCACACAACCTAAACGGCTGGCAATCCTCAAGCCAAACCAAGCCACATGTGACATAAGCCATCAATTACTGTCACGTTTATGTTCACATATGAAGCTATGAAAACCAATCGTTGATCATAAAGGTATGGGAAGTAAATAAAAAGAATTATTAATTTCTGTATTAAATTTTATTGCATCTATTCACACACCTTCCATGAGAACGGTTAAAAGACGTTGAAGCCAACAAATACAATTATCAAAACAAGGCTTTACTAATTAAGTAACGTCGAATGTAAACCTACGGATTGTATCCATCAGCAAAGTATCAAGACGACACAAACAAGGACATCTACGAGCGTATGTAACAATTAAAAATGAATATTTCGTCTATCAGTAATGATTATATCTAACACACGGTGCTACTTTGTTTAAAATCCTTTCAAATCGATGAAATAAAGAATTAGCTAAGACTCCGCTTCGACATCACTTCTGTTTCTGAGTTCATTCGTTGTTTACATTGTCAACACGGATTTTAACGTCTTTGATCCATTATATAATAATTTATTTACATCAAATTGTTTCTCTAATACAGAAAACTTATTGCGTTTACTTCTCTTAAATATTCGTTATAATTAAATGTAATTTTTACTTACAACAGTGAAGTATGTATGTACAAAACTATAGACTCAATTTTGGACTTTCAGTCTCTACAATATGGGTAAAATATTTTACATTGATTTTAAAACATATGAAGTCCAATAACTATAAGTACATATAACTATTGAATACAATTATACAAGGCCATTGAACAACTTCGCCGAAATTTATATGTAATTAAATAAGTTCTCTTCGAACGGAATACTATGCGCAGACGGCCCGCTCTGATATTTCATAGAATTGAGATATTATTTTGTTAATATACAGACAGATGTATTTTTCTTATATTTAATTTGTTATAATTTTTATATCTAATGAATAACATTATAAACTAATTTTGTCTATATCATGACGTGAGATCAGCAAGAGCGCAAATGAAAACTTTATTAACAATGCCATATGTCACATATTCCATTTCTCCAGTTACAGCATGTAAACGTACAATATTTGCCATTTATCAAAAGACGCCACATTCAATTATGATAAATATTTGTGTAAAAAAATTTCATTTACATTTTTTAGAAATTTGAAAATAAAATGTTTTAAAAAGAGTTACCATTGAAATATAAATTAGAGATAATTTTAAAATGTTAATAAAAATGGGCAATGTTTAGGATAAAAATGATTGCATTTTTAAAATCATATGAGTTTAAATTTTGAGTATTTGTTATAGGCAATTCATTTCTCGTTGCAAGTGACCTAGTTCATGGAATATTTTTTCTTAATTACGTAGGTAATTATATGAACGTTATTGTTTTGTTTTTGCGTAAAATGCACATTACAACAGCTGCTAATTAGTTTGCGTCACATTATATAAATATGGAATTTTCTTCCATCCTTCAACATTCTTCGATCAATCTTGTTTTAAAAATCGTTTAAAGTGCAGATATATATATATATTTTGCTCTTTTTTGCGTTAATTTTATAAACATCAAAAAAAAAACCACAGAAAATGTAAATAAAAATATAATTACTAAAAAGTGCCCATTGAAAATTACGGAGTTACTTATTTTTTTAAATAAATATTACGATTTAAAGAGATTATATTCAGGTAATTTTGTTACAATTTATCACATCCTATAGTACTTTAAATAGAAAAAAGGTATTGTTTATTTTAATCTATTTATGGATAAAAATCCCTTTAATTATTTGACTTGAAATTAATGAAATTATGTCTTTAATTTACTAAAATGTTAATGTTGCCATATTAAAAAAATACTAATCAAGGAACGTAATAAATGGTTTTTTGGTTTATTTAAAAGTAGATCTCTAAGATACTTAATATATCTAATTAGTTATAACTTTACTGGAGTATAATTGTATTAAAATCCATCCATACTTTTAACACACTACTATTACTGTACTTAATATCTGTGATTACAAGATGCAATAGCAATAACTAGGTACAATAGAGTTTTTTTAAATGATTTTATTTATTTCAAAGAAACATGTAGAGACTGATGGCCGTCTGACTGCCCTGATAAATTCCCAGACAAATATAGTAAGTACATACAATATTTCTTGCTTAATTATTCAAAATAATTGCTTTTCGTTATAAGGTAATGTTTAAATTAGACAATCATAGTCTTTTGACTAGAAATTAATCAAACAGATATCACTCAAGTTTAAGATAGAATCTGGTGAGTGGCGGTATGTTACAATAATTAAACATAAAATAATTATTTGTTATTATTACTGACCTCGTATCAATAAATATTTCGAAGGTTATATATTTTAATAGAACAATAGAAAAAAAAATGGACGTAATTAGGCGCTAAATATAAAGGAGAACATTTCGAAAATAATTTACACTCTACATAATTACCAAATTAATAGTCTAGAACGTTACCGTTCGCCTAAAGAAACATAACACATATTAATACCTATTTTTCACTTTCGTTTAACCACCTCCAATAATAACTAGAGCAACATGTCGCAAGGTCCAACTTGTATTAGCACCTAATATTGTCGGTCGGTCGGCGCGGCGCAGCGCCGACGTCGGTTGCGAGTTGTCAACCTCACGCTTGTGTCCACTATCACAAATCTAAGCTTCTCTACCGGTGCATAAATTAATTATTATCACGTATATATACGTATGTATACATATTTATATAATCATTATTTACAGAGGATGGCCCTCGCAATTATTGTCGGTGCGCCAGCGGCGGGCGAAGGGCTGGCGGTCAGGCGCGGGATGGGGGCGGCGGCTC